>OX439000.1:14280333-14345333 GCA_949316495.1 Amphiduros pacificus
GACTTGCATTTACATCAGCTTCCCATCCCACAATCCCTACTTTAATTGAAGAAAATAAACAAACATGACTTAACTGGGTATAGTGTCTGAAATATGGCCTGCTCTACTCTTATCAGTTTCAAGACACTTATAAGCTAGCCCTAAACATTATGGCATGAAGTTTAAGGGTTTTCAAACTGTAAATGGAACATTGAGATGACACTTTTAAAATATCTATGAATTATTTTTAGTTGATATTTCCATATTTTTTTACACTGAAAATTTATTTATTTATTTGTTAACCAATGACCAATAACAATATCAATTGGTTGAATATTATTCATATTCAGTAACGTTGAGCTAAACTTCATTTGACGTAATTGAAAAAATATGTTTTGAAAGCATTCGACACATATTTCTAGATATGTTTCATTGCTGGAAATTATTTTGACTTCTAAATTTTGAGGTCTGGTTATATATTATTTATGCACTGCAGTTGTATTTCAATGGCCATTTGAAATGTTTAGTTACTTAGTTGGTATTTTTTTAATGTCTGTCATTGCATGTCAGTGGGTACCCAACTAAATCATATATCAGTATTTATATACAAACAGACAAAGGAATTTTGAATAAAAATAGAAATTCTGTAAAAATGATACTAAACTTAGAGATTTCAACATTTATTTCTCAACAAGGAAATGACTTTGACCATAACATTATGATAAAGAATAGTTCAGTCAGTCCCTTGTAGGATCTGAATAATCTCAAGAGGCAGATGTAAGTTTGCCAAACTCAACTGGGAGGCTGGCTGTATTCCTGTCTTCCCCATCACTACAGGCAGAATCCAAGTGACTATGATGTGAAACATGATCTGACCTACTATCCACATGTGCTAATTAGGCCACCAGTGGTTCAAAGATGTTATCAACACTCATGTTATTACTTATAAATTACAATCCCTCAAGACTTTCACTGGCTTGGAGTGGTTTGTTTTGAACATGAAGGGCGAACATGCGTCACTTCCGGCAAAATCTCAGCAGCCCTGATTTGACCCACATAAAAAGGGGCGTGTCCAGCAAATCACTTTGATCTGCTTTAATTCTGTACTCCATTTATAAAAATGTGTAAAACATGTTGAAATGCAATGTCCATGTATTGTAATATATTATGGCACAATATAAACATTTTCACAATTTTCTTGTCATGTGACTTTTAAGTGATTCACCTAGATTTGGACACTGAGTCCAGAAGCTTGTGGGAGTGGGTCCATGGGGCCAATATGACATCAATGTACAGTGACCGGCAGCCAAATCCAGACACTTTCATGTTTTTCACTCCGGATTTTCACAAAATCTTTCAAAACTGAGTAAAAACTTCTCACATCAATAGTAGATTATTAACTACATATGCATGTAGAATAAAAATTGACATGTGTTCAATATGAACAGAATTATCGGGAAATTCACGCATTCAGCAAACCTGGAGATTGTCCGAGTTTCCATTGAGTTATACAGTAATCTTGGTCACGTCACCACTTCTGACGTCATTTGACAGTGACACAAACATTCGTGGCGTGAAAACAAATAAACACTTTTAACATTTTGAAAGTCGGTGGGAATACTAGATAACATGTGAGAGACAACATTCAGCTCAATTGCAATTAGTACAGCAAGGTATGCTAGATGTTTGACTATGTTAAAAATGTCTGAGCTTCATCTGCCGGTTTCGGACAGTTGCCGGTCACTGTATATGTATAAAAATATTATTATATACATTGACGATTGACACAGCGCATGCCATCTGGCTGCATCTAGACTCAGTGGATTTGGACACCCTATTTCCTGCCAATACTATACTTGGAGGATTTAATCCATCTGACAAAACGAGTGTCTTCTGCTTTGATATTCAAAATGGTTCCTGTCACAACCAATCCATAAATATGCAGTAGAGACCTCTGGTAAGAGAAAAATGACAGGGAGCAGTCCATAGTTCTAGCTGAGTGACCTTGTCAAACTGCATTGTGAGTGAAGTTATCAACACAATTTGTGATTCAAATGCATTACTCATTTGCATAGTGATACTTGTAGTCAGTGAGAGGCTCATGGTGAGTTCGGTTAATTTCACTCCTAAGCCTCTAGACTAATGCTTCAACAAACATTTATTCACAAAGATTTCCCTATCAATTCATAAGTTCTCATAACTTGACATGAGCTATAATCAGTGTAAAGAAGTTGCATTTGGGTCCACATGTGAGTTGTTTACATGAACTTGTATGACCTGACTGCAGTCCATTCATTCACAAATAGTAAAATTAGTCCATTTCATGGAAACTTCCTTTGGCATTGCTCAGGTCGTAAGTTACCGAATGAGTAAGAATTGATTTCATTGACATACAAATGTCTATCAGTCTGCCACCTGGTGGATAAGTATATCATTTAAATTTAGTTTGCAAATAGGAATTTTGAAACTGATCAAATGTATTGAAATAAGTTGGTAGAATGAGAATAATACTTGCAAGTATTTAATCATTTTCTGGAATCATAAGACAAAATGAGTTCAATTTTTGTGTGAAGTAAATAATCAAACAATTTAATGAATGAATTTTATCTCCCCACCAAAACTAATAATTACTCCCCAGATCCTATATTCTGACTTCCTTTCTGGGTTCATGCAGTGGTTTGGCCTTCTTGTCACCATTTTTTTAAATGGCTGAAAAACAACATACCTGTTGAGAATAAGACAAAACTGCCATTAAGTAGGTGAAATCAATGATATTCAAATTCCGACCAAGGAAATGATTAACAGTAAACGGAGCTGAATTCACAAGTGAATCCAGCTCCACGGAGTAAGTTCATTTAGTGGTCTTTTATGACTAATCCATTAGCCAGTAGTAGCTGCATTAGACCTCATCACTGCCCAGTGGCAGTGATACAAAATTAGAAGTAAATTAAACATCATATTTCTCATATTTCCCACGCTTGTTATGACAAAATTGAGAAGTTTTGCAAGTTAAATTACCAAAATTTAAGAACAGGTTTACTCCAAATATTATTCTATTTAGTTTAAATAGAGGGAATTTTTATTAATGGTCTATATTTTGAGATATCTAACTTTCTTCAAATTCAAGTAAAAAATTACCAAATGGTGTCAAATATTTAGAGCTAACGAACATAGGATTTGCGCAACCATAGGATTGGCTGATAATTATGAAATGCCAGCTTCTAGGGCTAACGACCGTCAATTTCGCGCATTTTGGTCTTTGTCAATAGATAAATAATCAATAAATAGATGAACAGTCATCTATATGTGTGCTATGGTGGGGTATATCCATTTGTAAAACTTGTCATTACTTTATCTTATTACTAATTTTGCCAAAGCATTGAACTTGAACAACCATAGCCAAAGCATTGAAGAGAGATCAGTGAGCGAAGGCTATGGTTGTTCATGTCATATGCGCAAAGACGTGACTGACTTGTCAATCTTGTCAGAATATAAAATATGCACATCGCTTTATTAGATTAAGTAATGACAAGTTTTTCTAATGGATATACCCCACTCCAGCACACATGTAGATAACTGTTCATTGATTTATTGATTATTTATTTATTGACAAAGACCAAAATGTGCGAAATCGACGGTCGTTAGCCCTACATTTATTTGAATCATTTTACTTACAAAAACACAAATTACTTGAGTTAGAAGACATCTTTTAAAATTCTGTCTATTTAAACTAAATGACAATATTCTAGCTAAAGATTAATGCCTTGGTTATCGAGATTGCTAGTGTAGTTATGCCCAAAAATGTTTTTCAAGTAAGCTCTATCCTTTCTTGAATTGTTACCCAAAAAACCATCTTTTTCTGAATTTTGCTTCAACTTTGAATCTAAAATGATTAAAAATGAGAAAATTTTAAAAACAAATTAAAAATCTAATCAAAAGAAAAATCCATCTCTGAGCATTTGATACATTTAAGACTGAAATCCGTTTTGTAGTTATTTTCATGCAAAACAATTATCTTGCATCATGTAATTTTTTGGGGTTCAAATGACTTTTTTTGGTGGGCAAGAAAACACTGTTCCTCCTACCATTAATTCTCTTGTTTTATCTCATTTCAAATGAGACAAAACTTTTGGTGTTGAGCTCAAAACAGATATGAAATGGGATCAGCAATACGAGTAGTGAATAAGTACTGGACTTTGTAAGAAGGAATTTCAACAACTGACCAGAAAATATCAAAGAAGCTGCTTACAATACCCTTGTGCATCCTCACTTATATCTGTATAATAGACTGTATTCATCATCAAAATAGACTTGAGATACACTGTTTCCAGAAGCACGATGCACTGACCATCATGTTGAAGTTTCCCCACAATGTATGAACTCAACCTCTGATGATTAACTGTTATACTTACTTACTGTATCATCATCTTTGCCAGTCATAAAGTTTCTAAATACAGAAACGGGGTCCTATCTGTAGCGTCTTTTCCTCAGTTTTTTACCCAACATTACACTTGACAATGTGAAATGGCATTCAGAAGAGTGCAAATCATGATATCATGTATGGCTACAAACAGGGAAAATTGTTGTATGATGTCAGAAGCACCACTGTGTTGTGGAGCTTCTGATCGTTGCTGTCACTCTTATAATTAACTGACCCACTTTGACCCGATTGCGCAAACTCGTAAACAATGGCGAAACGATGATGAGATCAAGAAAAAAAAAAGATTTTCAAGTCTATTTTGACAATGAATACAGGTATAGAATAGGCATTAAGTGTGTGGGACCCTTACCTCAAGAAAGATATTGACTGAATAGAATCAGTACAAAGACAAGCTGCTAGATTTGTGTCTGGCAATTGGAAGCGAAAAAAAAGGCACTGTAACAAAAAATCTAAAAGAGTTAAAATGGGATTTACTAGCTGGGAGAGGAAAACTCAAAGGCTGGTTTTAATGTACAAGGCTAAAAATGGTGAAATAGGTTTAAAACTACTTGAACATGTCAAAATGAAATCAGCTCCTACAAGGAAGAATCATGGAAATCACTCTATAGAAATGATGACAAGCTGTGACTCTAATAAATACAGCAATTTCCCAGGGACGGTGACTGACTGATAACGGCTGATATCAAGCAGCTAGCATGGACCAGCTGCACCCCAATGCAATCTTGCACACTCGGCTTGATGCCAGTTGGTTTATTGGTTTATAACTTATAGATTTAGATCTAACATATCATAAATTTATTTGTCTAATTGTAGACTGCATGAAATAATGCCAATATCATTAATATGGCATGATGATTGTCTCTGACCTTAGAGTCTACTGCATCAAAATAGACTTGGACATTTTTTTTTCTAAAGATCCATTGCAATTTCTAGACAATCTGCACTCTTCACACAACCACACTCGAGTCAAACGGCACCCAACACAGACCGTATCCAGACTGACCTGCAATTATCATTAATTATCATCCACCGCCATGTATTTACATTTAATGATACTAAAACAATTCTTGCTTTCTGAAATCTTGTGAGCTGGAACATTAACTTCAAAGCGGTGGGAAGTAATGCTGAGTGGGATCCATTCTTGGCAAAAATGAGCAAGATGAAAAGTTTTGCTTTATGTTTCATACATTTTTAGTACGTTTTCTCAAGGTTTCGTCTTCTTGGCTTTTATTATAGCTCACTTTTGCTTCACCTTTGTTATGCTATTTCCTCCCACGACTTTTAAAATGGATGAGCAACATCCTGACGTCTGATGGTCCTTGCAGTTGTTGTGCAAAATATCATCAATAAATTATTTTGGAGGGTGATATCTGTCTCGGGTGCATTGTAGTTTTGGGTGCAGTTTAATGGATGCCGTGTGTAAGGGTGCAGTGTGTAAGGGTGCAGTGTGTAAGGGTGTGGAGTGTAAGGGTGTGGAATGTAAGTGTGCAGAGTGTAAGGGTGCAGTGTGTAAGGGTGCAATGTGTAAGCGTGTGGAGTGTAAGGGTATGGAATGTAAGGGTGCAGAGTGTAAGGGTGCAGTGTGTAAGGGTGCAGTGTGTAAGGGTGTAGAGTGTAAGGGTGCGGTGCGGAATGTAAGGGTGCGGAGTGTAAGGGTGCAGTGCAGAGTGTAAGGGTGCAGAGTGTCTGTCCTGTTACCGATTAGACTGACCCACTTTTCACCTCATAGCGCACACACATAAACAATAGCAAAATGATGCTGAGATCAAGAAGCAACAATGATTTTTTTTTCATACAAGCCATGAAGTTAATACTGAATATAAGGGACACAGCTTCTTAAAATCCTGTCGCCAGAAAATGTTGAATATGATAGGCAATGTATACTATTTCTGAATACAGTGGATTTCACATCTATTTGAACATTTAATATGGGTTTAAGTACATGATAAAAATATTATGTTTAGTATTACAAGATGTACAATCATTTTAAGAATTCAAACTGACAGACCAATCGAGTGACAGATATTTTGCAATTGTACACCTCTTTGGGTAAAGGGGCAATAAATTATTTCCTTTCACACAAAAGAAATTAAATTTCATTTTCGAATATTCCACATCAACTCAAAATATGAATTTAGCTTCCTTACAATACAATCATGACTTTTTAAACCTGAGGGAAAAAGATCCACATATTTTGACAGATGCGACCCTGATTTTTTCAATCTTCAAAAAGGTACCCTCTCTGCAATAAAGAATAGTACACAGCATTTCATAGTACATTTCAAGATATTTCTAATGACACTAAGATTGTTAAGATTGGATATTTTTTTTCAGAATATGTTGTCCTACCTTTTGTAGGGCTAATGCTCACATGATTTGCACATTCATAACATTGCCTGATAATCAAAAAAATCTTTGTATTCATATCACATACAGATTAATCAATGTTGTGGCATAGAAAAGATGACATGAATAGTATAAATAGATCGTTATGAAAATATACCCAGTGACCTTGAATAAGTATCAGTATGCATGTATGGAAGAGGCAGTTTGTTGCAAAAATATACAAATTGGTCCTGCTTTATCAGGTAATGACTGATTCACATGATTGGCAACTTAAAATTTAGCTATTGGGCTCTTCTTTTCAATAATGTAGGTCTGATGATTGATATATTAATTTTCATCTGCAGCATAGAAGAGATATCAGTGCACAAAGACTTTGAATGTGTGCTCGAAGATGTGAACTGGACTTGTCAATCTTGCAGTCTTGATGTCAGAGGATAACATTTGATCAATTACTTAATTTTTAAGATTAAGTAATGTCATGTGTTACTGGTGGATACACCCCACTAAAGCATACATATAATCAAAGGTGTTTATTGTCTGGGACCAAAGGAAAATGTGTTTATTGTCTAGGACCAAAATGCACACAATTAACAAGCATTAGCTTTAAACATGCACAAAACCAGCAGTTAAATTTATTTATAAACTAACTGCACGTTTTAGGGTTTCTGTCTGTCACATTAAATTCATACAAATTCATTGAATTTCAACCAAAATGCATATAAAGGGAGTCTACATTTGTCATTTTGATAGATTTAAAAGATAGATAAATATAGATAGAACAATAGCTCAGGATTAGCTTGTTATATTGGGTTATTAATTATTATCTTTAATAAATTGCAGGCTTTTAATGTGGAATAGTATCTGATTTACTGTACGATGATAAAGGTTCAGAAATAACAGCAGATATGGATTTGAACAGCGATGAAAAACAACAAACTGTGGATGAAACCAAACAAATAAAAAGTGAAGCTGATGCATCACATGATACACAACAGCTGAAAGAAAGTGATATACAGTCAGAAAGTAGTAAAAAGACAGAAAATGATGATACTCAGGAAACAAAAGATGACAAGACTCAAGACCAAAATCAGAATACTCAGGTGAAAACTGGTCAAAACACAGAAGAAACTGATAGTCAGATAACAAAAGATGAAAAGGTTCAAGAAGAACAAGATCAACCAAAGAAAGATGATAAGCCTGTTGAAGATAATTCAGAGCAATCAAAAGATGAGGTTGATGAAAGAGCTAAAGTTCCCAAGTGCGCAGGCATGTCAGAAGAAGAGGTTCTGGAATTTATAACAAACAGAGTGAAGATTTTGAAAGAATTAGAAGAGTATGACAACAACATTACATTGAGTAATTTGAAAGGAATAAGCAATACATACTTCAAACATAAAAGTAAAAGAATGACACTTGCTTTAAGACTGGTCGAAGAAGATTACCCAGGTAAGGTTTACTAGCCAACTTTATAATTGAATTTGTAGAATGCATTTCCTCAAGATCATAAATTGATATCACATTAGAATGGTTTTATGCACAATTATTTGAACTCTACAGTAAAATGATGGTAGTGGAAAAAATAAAATGTTAAATGCATCATCCAGTTATTTATTTTTTTGACAGCATTGGTAATAAAAATGTTAATATACTTCAATAATGCTGGAATCTTCAAGAGTGATGATGTCTGGTTCCCGGCTTATTACACAATGAATACAGCATGGAATTTTTCTGATGCATCCAAACCACTTGCAAGGGTAGACATTTTATTAAGAAATTTTGTTTGTTCTCTCATTCTCAATTTAAAAAAAGAATTGATGATGTGATATATTGAACATGATCTTTCTTATCTAGGCATTAGCCGAGGCTGGGTTGATAAAGTTATTGGTGGATAATTTGAAACACGAGCCATACCTGAACAATCTCAAAAGCAAGGTCAGTTCTTATGCCTCATTTTTCTATATCGCATACATAAATTGCAACATATTGTAGAATACTGCAGTAAAAGTAATGGGAAAATAAAGAACCAGGCAAATTAATGGAACTACATTGGCTTTCGGTGGAGGTGAGAATTGACTTTAAATAGCATTGCTCACATGGAAGGTACAGAATGGATACACACCTGAGTAGCTATCTTCATTGCTTGAACCTAATTCAGGACTCTCAGATCACTGGAAAATAATGAATACATGGTACCAAAAACTATCATGAAGATGTATGGTGACAGGGCATTTAAAAGAAAGTAATTGTTATCCTTAATGTCACACCATAAGGTTTGGAAGCCATTTTAAGGTACAATGGTATAATTTTGTAGTTTATTGATTCTAGAATGTGACCTATGTAATCAAGTCCTCACTCAGCATTCTGCAGAATATCTCCCAGGTTCCAGAAGTCAAACATATTTTCATAGAAAACAATGTCATGCAGGTAAGACAGAAACCAAAGTATCTAAAATAATGTAAATTGATTTCAACATAATAAGTCAGTTTTAAACCAGTATACTTTGTCCAGTTTTGAGATTTAGTAACATGCTGTTTTCGCGCATTATTAAAATGCTTCATGTTGAGTGAAGATGAAAGATAGACAAAGATATTCTTACCCAAGCTCAAACTTCCATAATTCTGCAATTCTCAGTGTGCTGTGTGGCATAGAATTCAACAGTGACTTTAAACATTTGAAGAGATCTACTTTCCAAATTTTGATTCCTTATTTTTTTATCAAACAAAGGGATTCATATTTACAGAATTATGTATGGCATGATTAAAATTATTTGTTTGAAATAATTTATCCATACCCTTTTTCAGGCGGCAAAGCCTTTTACCCTCTCAGAAAATAATTTTCTCAATGCTGTGTCCCTGATGTTGATATCAAGTATCGCCAGTGAGGAAGAGAACAAGGAACTGCAAGATACAGGTGAGTTACCTGACTCTGAGTCCAAATGCACAGAGGTAAAATTAAACTGTACTGCTCAGCTCTTTTCTTAGTCTTGTATGACCTAAATCATGATTAGGGTATGGTATGGGTCGATTAGAACATGGCTATCATTAGACTGAATGTCTCTTAGTTAGATGTCTTCTCACTGCTTTTGAGTTCTGACCAACCAATCTTACTAGTGTGAGTAAGTCGGCAGTCATTTTGGAGAGTACATCAACAAAACTGGTAACAAAGTAACTTTTTAGTCATCTTGCTCTTTCAGAAAAGCATATTTATCATAGATTGCAATATAGCAGTATATTGTCACTGTTATTCTAATTTTTTTGCACTTGACGAATCAAAAGTTAATTTGTGCACAAATGACACCTGAATTATGCATCAAATTTGAATTATAAAAATTTACAAATATTAGTTTTGTAAGTTCAAAAGTTTTGGCACTTTTTATGAAAATATCTACTTCATCAGGAAATAACATCATTTGCATCAGCACAGTATTATTTCTTTTTCAAAGAAATCTTTTTTGTCATGAACTGACATGAATAACATATCAACAAACACCCAGGGCTATTATTACATCACATCTCACATAATGATGTACTAATCTTGCTTTGGTAACATCATTTATTTCTGATATCCATGATAATACCAAGCATTCTATTATTGTCATAGGGGCCATTGAGTTTATGGTGAATGGCGTAAAGAAAGCTTTATCAGATCCCAAGGGTCGATACCGTGGATTCTCTCCGATAGAGCTTGCTGAAGCATTGGGAAGACTGGCAGCCAATGATGAAAATAAATTAAAGGTAAATCTATCTAATATTCGATCAATATTCAATTTATTTTGTAATCAAGAATCAAATCATGGTTCAGACAACTGTTTCTGGAGTTTTGCAAGTTTGAAATGCAACCGTTTGTTAACTGGTCCGTGATTGGTAAAAGAAATCGCTCCTTTACCCTGCATTATTTCGGCTCCCATGAGGGGTTAGTAAACCAATAAGTGTTTATCATTATTATCAGGATATGAGCAAATATTTTTGTTAATGAAAATTTAAAATCATATGGACATTTTAAACCTCAGTTCATTGAGAGCGGAGGCAATGGCTACTTACATTGCCTGAATTAATTAGTTAAATAATCTATCACCACAATTTTCTTTTGGCTATTTATAATAAAAGAAACTCTTGACTTATTGACTGACATTTTTATCTCCCCTTATCAAAGTAAGTGGAGAATATTTCTTGATATGTGTGCTGTTATTTGTCCTTGATGTTAGTGGCTGTCTTTTCAGATCGTAAATGATGGAGCGTTGCCATTGTTTGTGACCATGCTCCAGTCTGACAAGTGTGACCAACAGTTGGCTGCTGCTCAGTGTCTATGGAACTTGTCATTCAATGAGGAAGCTCGCAAGGCCATCAAAGAGGAACCTGGCTGCGTGGATGCCCTCCAGAACCTCATCAATAGTCCAGAAAAGGCAATCAGCAGGGCAGCAAATGGTGCCCTATGGATTATCAATGATACTGCCTCAGAAAAAAAGCATAATTCAAGTATGTTAACTTTATCCATTACCATATTCACCCAAATTGCCACCAAATTAACGTCATTTTCTCTCAACTAACATTTTTTTTTTACATAGAAGAGGCAACACTGAAAAACCACATTTTCATAAGTTATAACTGGGGATCTCAGCCCACCATATTAAAACTGGCAGAGAGGTTCAAGGTAAGCTGTATAGTCCTTTATTTGATAACTTAAAATCAAAAATACAGTTAAAATTAATATACACTCCATTTTACTTCAATGTATTGTCTCAATCTATTTCTCTGAAATGTTATGTGTGTGTGTGATTTTAAGATCATTGTGGTGTTTTTTATTGAGGTTAACCATAATGTTTTAGCGTGATGGATTCTGTCATTGTGGTGTTTTTTTTATTAGGATTAACCTTAATGTTTTATCACAATGGATTCCCTCATTGTGGTGGTTATTATTAAGATTAACCTAAATGTTTTATCACAATGGATTCCCTCATTGTGGTGGTTATTATTAAGGTTAACCTTAATGTTTTATCACAATGGATTCCCTCATTGTGGTGGTTATTATTAAGGTTAACCTTAATGTTTTATCACAATGGATTCCCTCATTGTGGTAGTTTTTATTAAGGTTAACCTAAATGTTTTATCACAATGGATTCCTTTATTGTGGTAGTTTTTATTAAGGCTAACTTTAATGTTTCAGCGTGATGGATTCCGTATTTGGATTGATGTGGATCAGATGGGTGGTTCCACACTAGAGGCAATGGCCGACGGTGTCGAGAATGCTGCTGTTGTTCTGATATGTATGTCAGAGAAATACAAACTCAGTCCTAACTGTAGAACAGGTAAGATTGGTTCTCCTGACTTAATTGATTTTTAAGCCTCTGTCATTATTAATGGCCTGGGTTATTGTTGTAACCTGCAGTGCCCGTCTGTAAATGATAATCTAGTATCTACATCTACATCTATAAGTTTACTCGGCAAACCAATTGGCATCCCGCCGAGAGTGCAAGGTTGCACTAAGTATAAATACTCCAACACTAATTCTCAAATAACTGGGAAAAGTGAATGGATTTTTTTTATGTCAGGCACACCAGTTATACCATGAAACACATTTTAACTATTTCATGCATTTTGTAATGTTGATATGATCACCCAATGAAAACTGACTGGATATGCCCAGTGTCTAAGTTCAGGATTTGATTTTTTGAAATGATATCAATTGTCAAAAAAATTGACAGAAAATATTCTCTGCAATTGTAAACAGCAGACATTTCATGTTTTGTATATTACATGACATAAAATGACATTCTTTCAGAATTTTTTCTCTAGAATGGCTGACTTGGGCAAACCCTTTTTTGACAGGATGCCTGTCAAAACCAACTTTCTGTGAATAGGCCGATTGCCGATCTCCATGTTGTTTTTTTTCCCCATTGAAAAGTACACACCGGAACTGTTCAAACAGTATACAAGTCACTCAATCATATGCTACCGGACATTTTTCACCACTATTTCATCAAAAGAAATGAGGTTCATAACCATAATACCTCTAACAAACAGAAACTTGATGTTCCCAGGACTCGCACCAATATGGGCAAAGACACCCTTAAAGTTAAAGGGGCAATATTTTATAATGAGTTACCTGCAATCATTACTAAGAAACCCACATACAAGTCATTCACCAAAGCTGTAAAAAATCACTACTTGAAGTTTTATGTGTAACTGCCCCTGAACAATGAGAAATAGGTTTAATATATTAAAATATATATATATTTTTTATTATACAACTCCCCTCTATCATCACATTATTGTTATTACCGTACATATCTTATATCATCACAACATCTTATGAAACTGCCTCTACCACCACCATTGTTAATCAACCAATATGTATCTGTTATATACTAATTTTGCAACATAACATAAGAATGCATTTGTAAAGGGTTGCCAGCTTAGTTAGGCATTAGCCTGTCTTGGCAACTTTCTGATTCATGTTTTATGGATTAGATAAATAAATTATCATCATCAACTGTACAACTTTACCGGAACCAGAACTGTACAACTCCACTATATTTAATCATTGGTCGGAGAGATTGGCAGGGGGTCTATAGGTACTAATTGCTCTGTATGGTGTTATACAAGCAGATAATATGTTTAGTATAGAGATCTCTTAAATGTTGTTACTATTATGGGATATTTGATAAAGTAAAAGACATAACAGATGGATACTGGCATGATTGCCTTAAGATGTCGTGTATGCATTTTAAAGGTATTAAGCACCAATCCTGTTTTCTTGGTTTTGCAACAGTATATATACATATGAACACCATGACGTATTAAAGTCTGACACCGAGCAACAAGAAAAGTTGCTACAAGACATAGAAGTTGCACAGTCTGTGTTAGATTTTCTCAGCCCATGGCTGCACGTGACGGGTAAACATGGGTAGCGTGAACTTTATTTGACCTCAATTGAGGCTCAAAGTAGGGTAGCATTGTTTGACATCAATTTGGTACTAATCAAAAGACAAAACATTTCATGACGTCATAAACATATTGCCATGCTCTTATGACGTCATTTTATCTTTCAGTGCCTCTATGATGACACTCCACATAAAAATGACGCCAAGAAAGGAGTGTCCTTTCATTAAGGGCCTATATATTAGGTTCATGTTCAAATAGGTTTTACAGACAATGATGGGGATGCATTTTTCAAAAAGTTTATAGACATAAAAAACGTTTTTTTCAAAATCGGTGCTTAATCCCTTTAAAGCAGTAAAATGAATTAAATTTAAATCTAAATTTTATTAAAAAATCTGTAGTGACTCAAACAACATTTTGTTAATCATCTTTCTTGTTTGCAGAGGGAGAATACACATTCCAGCTTGGTAAGCCTATTGTTCCCGTGATGATGCAGCGGGGCTATAAACCAGATGGCTGGCTTGGTATGATGCTGGGGGCCAAACTCTACATAAACCTTGATGGCAAACATACATTTGATGTTGCTTATAACAAACTTCTCAAGGAACTGAATGGCAGGGGACGGGATGCTCCAGGTAAATACCAGACTTTATTTTTATTTTTTATATTTTTTTTAGTTTGAGAGCTCAGTCAAGCTGGAATCCACCATGTTCATTAGTTTGGGAAATTCAATATCTTTTCAAAATTTATACTATATTATTACTCTATTGTTTTGTCTGACTTACCATACTGATATGTCACCTTCCATTTATCTGTCTGTCTGTCTGTCCTCTGTCTGTCTTTTGTCTGTCCGTCTTTTGTCTGTCTGTCCGTCTGTCTGTCAGAGCTATATTCAGTGACTTTTAGAGATAGAACTATCATTATTGGTGGGATGTGGCATCTTGAAGAGAAATGTTAGTTACCCAGATGAAAATCTTACTTCAGTGAACATTCACACTTCAATGATCATTTTGGAAAAAAACACCCAAGCATGAAATATGGTGGAAATGAGTATCATAAATTTCTCCATAAGGGCTATTTGGAATTACATCCTTGAATGGGTATGATAAAATTTATGCTTAGATGAACAATCGTGCTGAATATTTTAAAGAAAATATTGAGAAGTGTGTGGAATTGTGTATCATTATGTTTTCCCTAGGTCTTGCTTGAGTGAGTAGCCATGCCTCAATTTACATGTTAAAAAAATCATTGTCATTGCATTATTCATAGACTATGAGGGTTGTTGCAGACAATATTGGTTGGATTAAGCAAATTGACAAATGGAAATGCTATCATGACCTACATGCTTCAGTGATCAGTCATACCTCAATGAGCAAGATTTGAAAATAATATTCAATGAACATACACTATTAATTTGACCTTAAATCTTGATGACTAAGTGGTTAAATGATGTATTGTCAATATTTTTATGAATGGTATAGGTATCAGGGACAAACTTCTTATTTGAGTGAATATTCATGGCCCAATAAATAAAGGACTTTTCTCAGAGTGTATGTTCTCACATTTCTGAGGTTTGCACTAGTGTAGTACTGTATAGTGTTTTGTTGTAGGTGAACAACCAGAGGTCTTCACTGGGGTCATACAGTATAATGTTTTGTTTAAGGTAACAACCAGATGACACCACAAGTATAATACCATTTAGTGTTTTGTTGTAGGTGAGCAACCAGATGTCGCCACTAGTGTAATACCAGTATCATCGGCTCCTGTTGCAATGCCGACATCCCAGCAGATTAATACTGTGAAGAAATGGGACTGTAAAAAGGTTCAGGATTGGCTAACAGATGCTGGCATTAATGTGTAGGTTATAGATTTTTAATTATGTTTTGAGGATTTTGTAATCTTCCAGAAATACTCATTATATCTTTTGGGCTCCCAAAGTGCATGCCAAAAGAATATATGATGTTATGAAAGATGTCATGAAAATATTTCAAATCTGCCTGTCAGACCTTCCAATCTGTCAGCCCAACATGTATATAAGATATTTTAGGGATAAAAAAACAAATAATTACTTGACAGCAGGCCAAAATTACCATTTATGTTACATTATGTTACCATTTATGTTACATCAATCTAGTAATTTCCAACACAATTTCCAATAATATTTTGATTACAGAAATACCCTTTAAAAATCTGAGACATGTAAAAATGGAAATGGAATTTTAAATATAACCCCTATTCATGAACATTGTAATGAGAATAAACCTTCAAAATTGATGAATGCAAGTCTTTTTTTAATTGGTCACAACTTTTACGTTATTATACACCATTATGGTTTCAATGAAAAAGATTTATATTGGAATGTGATATTGGAAGTAAAAGGTCTGAATGGAAATATGAGATTTGAATCTAAAGATTTATAAAGAAATCATAACCAGGAGACAGCTTTGAGTTCCGAACTTGAAACGTTTCATTGCTTTTTTATTTTGAAGACAAAATGGTGAATTTGCTGACATGGATGGATCATTGTTGGTTACTCTTCATTCCATTAAAGCTGAGGTAAGAAAATTGGTGTCTTCTAAATACCATTGCACACGATAAAAAAAAAAATATTATCACATATTAAAGACCAGAATTATACCTACAGTGAAATTGTATTGACTGATATTTTTGTGAGATAACATTTAATTATATTTAGTCCATTAAAAAGTTGTTTGAATTTAAGATAATAATTTAAGAGGATTATTTTATTTTTTAATGGTTTGAAATGAATATGAAGTCTTTCTCTTCAACTGAAATCATTTTTAATGTTGTTTTTAATCAGAGCAATAATATGTCGTGTACTAATTTTATAGGCACCAGAATTTTTCTATCAGTCCCTGGACACCAAGATGAAGCTCAGCATGGTCAACATACTCAAGTTCGTTAAAGCTCTCGGCCAGATCCTGCCTTGACCTGCACTCATATATTTTTTGAAGGCACTGTGAAGATTTCATATTCATATTTCTTTGTTAATGATGTACGATCTGCTAAACAGAGGTAGTCAAATTCTCTACCTACCTCTGCCTCCATAGCTCACCAAGTGATTTCTCAGGTTAGTAATGCATATGCAGATAGGCCCCTCCCTCAATGCACATCGACAGATAATCTGGTATTATTATATTCATCGTGGTTTAATCAACGTGTTGACACTGTTTGGGCCAGACAAAGCCAGATTGGTTAGTGGAAGACTCAAATCTCATTAATTGTTATAATATTATAATTTTTTACTGTTACTATAATCAAAGGCAAACATAAGACAAGATGAACAATTACAATACATGGACACTGTTCAAACAAGATAATTTACTGATGCTTTGATTTTCTTGATAATATGAATATTCATGATCTGGGCTTTGGAGGCAGAGGTTTTGGAAGTAGATGGAGGTGGAGGATTGATTACCTCTTTTTAGCAGAGTATGGACAATGATTTATTCTTGTTAACAACTACTGCCTCATCTTACCAAAGTAATCACATCTTGTTTTTTGCTAATATGAGATTAAGCTAAGGTACATTTGATTTTTAGCTATGCCAACTTTGCCAACATTACTTCTGCTGTGAAGGGGAAATTTTCTGTTATTCTGTTTGTCCATCACCTCCGATCTTTTCCTCTGAAACTTTGTGGAGTTTTGTAGGAATTGAAAATATCAGACAGCTGGAACATCCAGTGCCTCATTTTTGTTATTTTACTAAATTGTTGACAGCCAGCCAGCTTGGCAAAGACATTACCAATTTCTTTTAATTATTTATGGGACAATTTCATAATCATTTTGAGGCAATTTTAATATTTAAGATTTGTGAGAAATCTGTGCTTGTATATAATTTTAGTTTCAGTGTACCTAAATACATCAGAATGCTTATCAGGACATGCAAATGTGAAAAATAGATCTGGTGCTGACCCCATATCCCCCTTTTAATGCTTCAGACCCTTGGCCCGAGCAAGAATACTTGCAACTATCACAGTCACTGTTATACAGAATGTTCAGGGTCCTTTCTTTTACTATTTCCTCACTGTTTGGACACTGTGACAACATTTTCAACAAATGTACAGAACAAAGAGTGAATTTGTATGCAATTGTGGCAATGAAGTGGGTCAGGAAAATCATTTTTTAGTGTGGAAAATGCTAATAAATGTTATGAAATTTCCTAAGAGTTGAAGATGGTAACTCTGTTGATATTCAAAGGTAAGAAAAAATATTTTCAGGGGATGAATTCTGTCAGCGAGTTGTTTCTCACATGTATATACACCTAGAACCTGAATCAATTTGCAGCCATTTCCAGAAAATTTTCACAAACATTACAAAAAAGCAATGATCAGCGTGGCTATACGGCCATTGGCTATGTTTGATAAAATCTTTTAAATACCGTTAATGACATATTATCTAATAAAAAACACAGGTGTTTCTTCCAGTGACTTGTTGGCTTCTATAATAGAATCATGCAGTCATCTTTCTTTGTTGCTCCATGGGGCATTGGCCCTGACTCTGTTTGTGAGACTCTAATTGGACATTATGAATATATCAGGTGTCTGGAGCCTTCAGCCTCTCTTAATTTTCTCAGGGTATTCCTTAATTATCAGAGCAGCTGATCTCTGTAGATTATCAGCTCCCAAGGACAACTACAGTGAGATAATAGAGTACGTGGAAATGTTCCCATCCAATATATTAAGTGCTTAAGATATCTGCATATAATGCATGAAACTATTCAAGTTATGTTCCTGATCTTGGTTATAAGCTATTATCAAATTATTTTTAAATATTTTTAAAAGCTTGAATGACATTTTGTACAGGATAGGTACATAGTTAACAAGAATTATTTTATGTAACAGAATTGATGATGACCATCTGGCCAAAATAGCTCAATAATAGAGTATTCACCTTGAAGATCTAGGGATTATCGGTTCCAATCCCAGCCAGTTTCTATCAACTACTATGAGCACACATTTTTTTCCTTTTTAATTTACATTATGAAATAATTTTTTCTCCAAGATATAGATGATATGATATCTGTATTAACTTTTAACTCTTAGCCATTATTAATGGCCTAGGGTTATGGTTCACCATGGGCATCTGTCTGTCTGAATAGAAGGGCCCGAGCCTGTGTAGAAGGGCAAAGCCAGTGAAGAAGGACTGAGTCTGTATAGAAGGACTGAGCCTGTATAGAAGGGCTGAGCCTGTATGGAAGGGCCAATCCTGTGTTGAAGGTCCGAGTTTGTATAGAAGGGCCAATCCTGTGTAGACGGTCCAAGCCTGTGTAGAAGGTCCTAGCCTGTGTAGAAGGTCTGTGCCTGTGTAGAAGGTCTGTGCCTGTATAGAAGGTCCTAGCCTGTGTAGCCTGTGTAGAAGGGCCGATACTGTGTAGAAGGGCCGAGACTGTGTAGAAGGGCCGAGCCTGTGTAGAAGGGCCGAGCCTGTGTAGAAGGGCCGAGCCTATGTAGAAGGGCCGAGACTGTGTAGAAGGGCTGAGCCTGTGTAGAAGGGCTGAGCCTGTATAGAAGGGCTGAGCCTGTATAGAAGGTCCTAGCCTGTGTAGAAGGTCCGTGCCTGTGTAGAAGGGCCAAACCTGTGTAGAAGGGCCGAGACTGTGTAGAAGGGCCGAGACTGTGTAGAAGGGCCGAGCCTGTGTAGAAGGGCCGAGCCTATGTAGAAGGGCCAAGACTGTGTAGAAGGTCCGAGCCTCTATAGTAGGGCTGAGCCTGAACAGAAGTGCTTGCATGAGGACAATGATGGGTTACCCAAGCTTCACCCATTAGCCATGTCAACATTTTTTTCCATATTACTCACATTTTGGACGATATATTTTTAACTGTTAATAAGATGAATGATCTGAGACGTGCTACTTAGAAATACCATGACCTTTTGACCTTTGACATTTCTTTATCTGAATTTCACTGCAGCTTTGTCCGAATTTCACCTTTTGAAATTTGACCTTGTTGGACTGACCTTAATCGTAAAATAATTTTTCAGGAAGTATTTTCTGCATTAGTAAATCGAAGATATTTCATATTTTATATGTTACATCACATGAAATGATATTTTTTCCAAATGATGAGTTATTCTTTTTTATGCTGGACTTACATATGTATTTGTCAGAATCAGTTATCAGTGAATGGCTGAGAGTATTTGGTGTGCTGCCTGGGATATTTTTGAATTGTATTAATCTTCATATGACCTATTTTTTGCAATCGTGTATAAGCAAGATGCCATGTTATCATGCCTGCAAAACTGTTTGTATATCTAAATATTGAGATTTTTTATAATGCAAAATCAAAATTTTTTAATCAGAAATTGATGAAATAGCTTAGTTGAACCAATTGGCTCAAATGTGAATTTTACAATGTTAAATCGTTTTAAACAGATATTAGTTAGTTTGATTTCATCTCAAATGAGGATCATAATCATCTAAAACTATATTGCCAAATAGTTCTGTTGAGGTGAGCTTGGCAAAATTTACTGATAGTCTCAAGCAACCTGCACATATGACTATGATATGACTATAATATAACTGTCTTATCAGGTTTAACCACCTGCATCCCAGTAGTGGGTCATACATTTAATATGAATGGTTGAAATCAGAAGAAACACTCATCAACATTCAGCCAAGGAATTATTAGTGATAAATATGACAAATGTGATATCTTGAAAGTTTTGCTGTGTTTCATAGTTTTTTAGTAGAGTTATATTATTGGCATAATTCTGTAGTTTTATTGGAAATATATTGCAGCCACGCAGCAAAATATATGACTCATTTTACAATTTATATATTTGAATATGTAATATTATATCCAGGTATTTTTATACCCATTAATAAGTAACATATTAGAGTGTGCAATAAAATCATTTCAAAGTTTAAAAAAAGGTCAGTTGGAGAAAGAAATCTCGAACTCAAAGTTTATTCATTCCTCTGTAATATTTGTATGTTGAAAATAAAGAGATTTATTTTACCACAATTTAATATTTATCGTTGATTCCTTCTGTAATTTGAAATAAATCACACCAGGGAGATATGGCATAGGTCTTTGAATACGAAAAAGGCAGGTTCATCTTTGGAGTGATGAGTAATAAAGTAAGGTTATCTTTGGAGTTGTGAGTAAAAAGCAAAGTTATCTTTAGAATGGTGAGCAACAAGGCAAGATTGTCTTTGGAATGGTGAGCAACAAGGCAAGGTTATCTTTGGAATGGTGAGCAACAAGGCAAGATTGTCTTTGGAATGGTGAGCAACAAGGCAAGGTTATCTTTGGAATGGTGAGCAACAAGGCAAGATTGTCTTTGGAATGGTGAGCAACAAGGCAAGGTTATCTTTGGAATGGTGAGCAACAAGGCAAGGTTATCTTTGGAATGGTGAGCAACAAGGCAAGGTTATCTTTGGAATGGTGAGCAACAAGGCAAGATTATCTTGGCCTGATGAGCAATAAGTTAGGGCAATCTCGAAAGTGATAAGCAAAAAGTTATATCTGTTACAAGTAGGTCTCGTCATGAAAATATAAACTAGCTCTGCTGACTTCTTGAAGTAGCAGAGCTTTAGGAGTGAAATGTCTGTCTGTCCATCTGTCAACATTTCTTCAAAAATCTTCTCCAAAACTACCAGTAGCGTGTGTTTCAAATTTTATACAGAGGTACATATAGAGGTGAAGATTCAGATTCCTTCAAATCTTAGTGATGTCACCATTGACCTCAGTGCAGTGACCTCAAGGTCACACATCTTGTACAGAGAATATCCCAGCAACCACTTATAAGAGAAAATTAAAAATTGGTAAACAGAAATGTCTTAGTTCATAGCTGTGCCTCGTCGTACTGTTTCATTCATGTGACTTTTGTCCTAGACACATTGACCTTGAATTCAAAATTTGGGTGCATGCAAAATCTTGCAACCATTAAATGTGATTAAGCATATGTCAATGGCCTTAGAGCTGAGCTTGTTGCTTTTTTTCTTGACAACTTACACTTTATCCCAGTTCATGTGTTTTCATTCAAGTCAGCAGAGCTATCAAACCATGGGGTTATGTTTTAAGAATTGTATGTAAGATGGCAGGAACACAAGGGAGTTCATGAATGTAGATCAATGGGCACTCTACAATCCTGAACTTATGTTATTGCTTCTTTACCTGTTATCCTGAACTCACTCGTGTTACTGCCCATTGATCTACAGTCCTGAAATCACTCATGTTTTTACCTATTGATTTAAAGCCCTGAACTTACATGTATGTTACTGTCCCTTGATTTATAATCCTGAACTCACTCATGTTACTGCCCCTTGATCTTCAATCCTGAACTCACTCATGTTACTGCCCTTTGATCTAAAACTCTTTGATCTGAACTCATGTTACTGCAACCTGATCTATAATCCTGAACTTATGTTACTGGCCATTGATCTTCAATCCTGAACTCACTCATGTTATTGCCTATTGATCTAAAACTCTGAACTTATGTCACTGCCCCTTGATCTATAATCCTGAACTCACTCATGTTGTTGCCTATTATCTTCAATCACTCATGTCACTGTCCATTGATTTACAATGCTGAACTCATTAATGTTATTTGATTGATCTAAATCAAATAGCCCACTCGTGGTACTGCCCATTGATCTAAATCCCTAAATCCACTTTGCTTTACAATCCTAAACTCACACTTTTATTTACTGTCCCTACTGCTATTAGTTTACATGGACACAGAAATAAGTTATTTCCTTTACGCCTTTACATACAAATTATCTGTTTTAACTTCCTGCTGTATAATAAATGTCCAACCTCATTTCTGGGTCATTATTTTAGTAACATACTTGAGATTATTACCACAAATTTACAACATGAAGGTCTACAACTAATATTCCCCCAAAACAACCGATACCTGTTTTTCAAGGTCATAGTAATGCTTGAATGGATTTAATCATTAGAACTGATCCAAGGTCTCCACTGTAAGAGTTGTGTCTTGTTTAGCAAGAAAGGTCAAAAGAGCATGAACGTTCAATGTGCAGGTAGATTATTAATTTGATGAATATCCATGAAGGACATGCCAGTACCACATGCTGTTTTTCTGTCATGAGGCCAGGTTTAATGGAAGCATAGCGGAAATGCATTTCAAGGACCTAACATAATTTGAAGACAGGTAAAGTTCTAATTGACAACCTTAAAACATAGCAGGCAAATACCCACAATGAGGTTGGACATCACAAATAACAGGAAGCGAAAACAGTATGCGAACGTTTCAATGGAAATTGTTTAGCAATTAATTATATCAGAAAGAAAGCTCAAGAATCATTTTTCTTAAATCAAATGTTTTCATCTGGTAAAACAAGTAAAAGACATGTCCAATCCTAGATCCAACCGTATCTGACACATACAATCCTGGAGCCAACCATGTCTGGCACATACAATCTTGGTGCAGATCATGTCTGACACATACAATCCTGGAGCCAACCATGTTTGACACATACAATCCTGGAGCCAACCATGTCTGGCACATACAATCTTGGTGCAGATCATGTCTGACACATACAATCCTGGAGCCAACCATGTCTGACACATACAATCCTGGAGCCAACCATGTCTGGCACATACAATCCTGGAGCCAACCATGTCTGGCACATACAATCCGGGAGCCAACCATGTCTGGCACATACAATCCTGGAGCCAACCATGTCTGACACATACAATCTTGTTGCAGACCAAGTCTGACACATACAATCCTGGAGCCAACCATGTTTGACACATACAATCCTGGAGCCAACCATGTCTGGCACATACAATCCTGGGGCGAACCATGTTTGACACATACAATCTTGTTGCAGACCATGTCTGACACATACAGTCCTGGAGCCAACCATGTCTGGCACATACAATCCTGGGGCCAACCATGTTTGACACATACAATCCTGGAGCCAACCATGTCTGGCAGATACAATCCTGGGGCCAACCAAGTCTGACACATACAGTCCTGGATCCAACCATGTTTAACACATACAATCCTGGAGCCAACCATGTTTGACACATACAATCCTGGTGCAGACAATGTCTGGCACATACAATCCTGGTGCAGATCATGTTTGACACATACAATCCTGGAGCCAACCATGTCTGACACATACAATACACATCGCAAAAAGTATAATTGAGGTACTGGAAGGTAACTTCCAATATACTCTTAGGAATCACTTTGTTTGTGGGTGTGTTAGTGTGTGTTAGTGTGTGTGTGTTTGTTACCCATTTTTCCCTATTTTGTATGTGCGTTTGTTACATAAGTTACATTATGTTACATAATATCTGGGACATTTGGGGAGGGGGGATGATCCTTTGGTTCTTGATCCCTGGCTGTATAACTTTCTGTCACATCAGGGGGCATGAATCTTTGATCTTTGGTCTCTGGCTGCATAACCTTCTGTCATATCAGGGGGCATGATTCTTTGATCTTTGGTCCCTGGTTGCATAACCTTCTGTCATATCAGGGGGCATGATTCTTTGATCTTTGGTCCCTGGTTGCATAACCTTCTGTCACATCTGGGGGCATTATTCTTTGATCTTTTGGCTTGCTGCTAACTGTGACTAAGAAGGGCAATCAGATCTTTATCACTTACACAGTATGCTATAGTCTCAATTGTTGCTATTGACCAACATATGAACCAGTGATGCAACCTCTGACCTTGGAGTATAATGAATGGAGTGACATTGTAGCTTGTGTGCATGACGTCATAGCAACCCATTGTTACAAACAATGGGATAGTTTCTCTTTGAAGCAATGTGCGTTACTGCCAATTTTTTAGCTATTTTTGAGTTTTTGAATTTGAAAGAAAGAATCATCATTTCATAATTAATAGGTTTTGTGGGATCTAATAGTGAAATTTTGGATATTTTTAACTGAATAGGCTATTAAACAAGCCCTTAAAGATCATATGTATATAGACATTTTTCAAGAACTACAAAGCCTTTAGAAAAAACATCTGAAATGAAATGTATTGTCCTTTGAACAGTTCCTTCAAACAGTGCTTTTTGTTTGTTTGTTTGGGGTTTTACATCACTTTCAACATTATTTTAGTCATTTCGTGATGAGACCTACTTGATGCAGATATAGTGCTGCCTCACTGAATTGTCATATCTCAGGTCCTTGACATGACAACCCACCCGGTCACAGATCTACAAGGACAACGAGTCAACCCTTTAGGTACGGGCCTCAGCTCATATGGGAAATTGTATACGTATCATGAGTTCAATCTCGGCATGGCCCGGGATCGCCCCCACGACCTTTGGATCACCACAGAGGAACTGGTGCTAATAAGCCGATGCTCTAACCAACTGCGCCACGACCCTACTTTGGTAACAGTCAGATTAGTGAACAGGTAAATACCACTGAGGATATTCAAGCTTCAGAATTAGAATCTGGAATCAGATGATGAACCGTGGGCTGTACCATGGGCTGTACCATGGGCTGTACCGTGGGCTGTACCATGGGCTGCACCATGTGCTGTACCATGGGCTGAACCATGTGCTGTACCGTGGGCTGCACCGTGAGCTGTACTATGGGCTGAACCGCTGGCTGAACTATGAGCAACCTCTACAAACAAGACTAAAGATATCATGGAATGGAAGCCCCTGTGGTTGAAGAACAACGTGCCTCACTTTAAGGATATTTTATGCTGTATTTAGATAAATGTACCTGGCACCAAACAAGTTTGCCACCATTTCTCTGGTGTGGATGGACATATATAATATCTTCTGTATATTTTAATAGGATGGCTTCACAAACTTGGTGTTTTCAAATTAGTGTTCTGTACAATTGTGAACTAATAATGCAGGGTAGTATGGAAGCAAGGCAGTGCATGGTAATATACAGTCTCAATAAATCTTTCAATATCAAATGCATCTGGCCTTAGCCCATTGAATCACGTACGTATGAATAACAATGTCTTCACAAGAGCCAGGCCTTCCCTCAATATCTTCTCTCTTGGTTTTTTGTCCTTCCAATCAATCTCTGTACAATATCTACATTTTTGTCATCTCCGTACAATTCAACATACCTCTGTGTAAGCTTTTGTCCACGACATACTATTTTCTTAAGGATATATACCGATATGTTCAATCTCCATTCAGCTTCAGTAGCACATTCATTCGAGAATCATTCGGATATAGCTCAGACCCAGGCTTTACTTGACGCAAACCTACACTTTAGTTAGACAACACATAACAAAGCACAAACTAAGCGTGTGAATGTTCACTTAACACAATAATATTCAATCATATTTTAATTCTCCTGTTTCTGATTTCAGAGAATTCCTCTCAAAGCTAACATTGAAACATTATGCCCACCTGAAACTTCTGTCAGGTTTTGGTCCTTTGAAAAGTCAGCTATGTAATTTTGGCAAAATGCAACATACCAAAGTACTTTGCAAAGTAAATGTTGAGCTTAAAGCACTTCTGAAAAGAGAATATGGTCACAGCACCTCATTCCCTGATCTAACATTATGGCTATCATTTTGACAAAAATAAAACCGTAAACGTTTTATTTCATAACATACCAGAGATTTGTGGGTTGAATCTTTTTACAACCGTTAATACTTATCAGTTGTAAGAAAATGTTACAATGAGACCGCATTCCTATGAAAACCCCCAATTTAAAACCATGCACTCTTTTGTTTGTTTGTTCCAAGATTTTATCTTCTAATCATTATCATAACTATTTATTTTCCCAGTGATTTTGGGTGTGTCATCAAATTATTTTTCAGTAGTATTCATTACGTGTTACATTATTGAGAGATATTGAGGAACTTTTTTCAGCCATCTTGGTTTCAGTGCTTTCACAGCTTTGCAACCAATTTAACAAATGATTTGCCCCAAACACAATACACAATATATCTTTGTAGTCCCCGGCGCCAGTTCCTTGCTCCAGAGTGGCATTTTTAAAGTCAGGTATTGTGAAAGCATAACAGATAATAGAGAACAGGCGTTTGTTTGTTTATTTGTTTGTTAGTTTCGGGGTTAACGTCATTTTCAACATTATTTCAGTTATTTTATGACGAGATCTACTTGTAATAGATATAGTATTGCCCTCTCTGAATTGTCATGTCGCAGGTTCTTGACATGACAATCCACCCACATCACTGATGGTCACAGATTTACAAGGACAATTGGTTAACCATTCAAGCACGGGCTTATATAAGAAATTATAATAAATCAATGCAGACATTATTAAATCAATGCTGACACGGTTGGGAATCGAACCCACGACCTTTGGATCACCACAGAGGAATAAGTGCTGAAAAGCTTGCACTCCAACCAAAGGTGACATGGCCTGTAGCCTCCGAGAACATGTGATGAGCCACATGTTGTTTGTCAATTTGCATAAATGGACACCTCCAGTATACTTATTAATTACTCAATATATTAGTCACACGTGAAATATAAAGGCCTTGTACGGGTTACTTATGTAACTGTGACTAAGCATCTGCACTATGAAATGTGGGGTATTATAAATGCCCCATAAGACAGGTCTGAGAATGATAAAAACCCCAGATCTGATACAATATCTCTCTACATATATATATATATATATATATATATATATATATATATATATATATATATATATATATATATATATATATATATATATATATATATATATATATATATATATATATATATATATATATATTTAATTGCCATAAAAACAATTAATAACATTTGTGATAAACAAAAATCTCATGCAATCTCATTGTCTCCCTGTCCCAATATGAGTTTTAGCTAATAAGATGTTTACCTGAATACCAGTTTCAAGTCATCATATTAGGTTCAGGAAAAAATCAATTGTATTATTACTCTCATGTTCAAATGAATAATGATATCAACAAGTAAAAAAACATTTGTTCCTGACAGTAATAAATCTGATCGCAATAACGCGTTCAAGATTTATTAAAGCCTTGTATGAATTGGTATTATATACATTGCAATTATTAATTAAGGTCTATAATCCACAATCAGTTTGAAGCATCGGGAGAGAACT
Organism: Amphiduros pacificus; assembly: GCA_949316495.1. Classification (NCBI taxonomy): domain Eukaryota; kingdom Metazoa; phylum Annelida; class Polychaeta; order Phyllodocida; family Hesionidae; genus Amphiduros; species Amphiduros pacificus. The sequence continues at coordinate 14,308,003 of OX439000.1, forward strand.
TCGTGTGGTCTCGTATATTTACGTAACTGCCTTCGGCTCTGCATGCTCTGGGGGATTCCAGGATGAGAGTGAGGCTATGACGTCAGTGGGGGGTATTTCTCATACAGCACACATGGTGTCCAGCTGCAATAACTGAGTCGAACCCGTTTTAACGGTAGTTAAAACGGGTTCAATTTAAATAATAAAAGTTTAAGACTAGCTGGTTAAGTTTACTTTTTCTGTGCTAAATTAACAAATAACATGACTTTGAACACATTTAAGCCAAAAAAACATAAGTCTGTCCCAGTGTTTCATTGTGGATTATAGACCTTAACACAAACTATTCGCTGGACCGATTGGCTTGACTTTGGGCTCATTTGGTAGGGACATAGCATACGTTCCTTTCATTCACAAAATTGTGAAAACTAATGAATCCTCCAGAAACAGAGAAAGTAAAAATTAACACCAGTGGTCCATGATTGATGGCATGATCTTACTCGGTCAAATATCACATCAGATTTGAACAATACTACCGAATGTTTAAATTACTCCTGCCTTTCATCCCCGTCAACGTGAGCGCCTCGATTGAGTATTAACTGATCAGAATTTGACTAAATTCCCAAATTATGCTTGCATAATTTCAATATGGCAGACCAAGTGTTGTTTTTCCTTCACGGCAAGATCTTTGAGATTTCAACTAATTAGACTTCAAGTCTACGGAGTATACATGTATTGTTCTGCCGACCATTGTACCTTGAAAATATTTCATGACTTGCATATTTGGCCACCCATCAACCCTCACAAAAAATACAGAAACCTTTGAATTGACCTGCACAAGTTTTTTTTATCAAATCCAATAATATATTTAAAGATTTTTCACTTAGTGGTCTCCAGCCACCAATCGCCAAAACCCAGATAGGTGATCTGGAGAGGTTTGAGATAATTGTTTTTCCTGTAATATCCCGTTTGCATGAGATTTTTTAAATACCCGACTCTTTCAGTGATAATTCATATTTTATGTATGATTATATCTAAAATCTCCCAAAAAAGCCTAATTATTCTTTGGATAACATCAAGTAAAGAAATATAAATATTTGATATCAGACCGTTTAATTTGGTTGTTTAAATGAGTTTCCATCAGTTTTTGCAGCTGTCGACTTTAAACTCCACTAGAGACTCTACACATTCCACAAACCCCTCCAGATAAGATCACCTATATCTGGGCTTTGCCGATTGGTGCGTCACTTGGTAGAGAATTGGGTGCAGTTATAGCAAATAATAAACATTTTTCAGATATTGGTTTTAAAATATATGAAAAGTAAACTTAAGATAAACAAGATATTTGAACGGGGCTACTTTCAGACAGTAAATAAAAATTACTCATTTGAGTTTAGGGCTATATTTATTTCTCTAGCTATGGATGATGAATATGTGTGCAGAAAAGAGAATGTTACTTGGATGATATTAAAATATTCTTTGTTGATGCTAATACTTGGATGAGACAAATAATAAACCTAAACTGAAAACCTATATTCAATTTAAACATAACAGAGAAGTTGAAAATTATGTTATTAGTTATCTGCCAAAATATAAACGTTCTGTAATAAGTAAATTAAGATGTGGAATATTACCTCTAAGAGCTGAAACTGGTCGTTATAACAATATTAAATTAGAAGAAGTAATTTGTGTATTCTGCAACCTAAGAGAATTAGAAGATGAGTTTCATTTTGTTTGTAAATGGGTTCATGCTTAATACTGTTAGCTAAATATACAAATATTTCATTACTAGACAACATAAATAATACACCTGATAGATTATCTTCCTGCTGCAGTAGCTCCTATGTTAATTAATTATTTAGTATATAGTGACAAATAAGCATTTTGAGGCCGGGAGGTCTGTTTCTTTTTCATTCAACTTGTAAATGTGTACTTCTTTTCACAATAATAAATATATATTGAATCTAGAATCTTCAATACTTGATCAGAAGGAAAGGAACATATCCACAATATGAAGATTCCACCTTTGTTGTCTGTATAAAATCATTATTTTTTATATTTTCTATATCTTTTTATATGTTCTCCTATGCATATCTCTCAAATAATAGTTCACAATGCTCTACCACAAAATGAGGATTTCATCTTCAGCATGAGCCAGGTCGTGCATTCACGGAAGCTTCAACCTTTGCTAGAATAGAAAAGTGAGGGACCTTTCAGCTTGATGCGCTTTGTCCCAATCTGAATGCCATCTACTTTGAATAAATACATTTCAGGGAATAAAAGAGTAAAGAAATAAAATTAGGTGCACCATAAAAGACATATTAACTTTAGAAACACGTTTTATTCCTAATTTTAATAATGTATATTATATACCAGCCTCACTAGCACAGTTGATGGAGTGATGGATCTGGGCCTTGCCTGGTTGATTCTTATTGCCAGCAGTGGGCTTCAGCCCCCTCTCTCAAGAAAAGACCCTCACAGCATAAAAAGTTTCAGAAGAGATGGTAATACTGAACTGAAAGTGTCGTGAAACACCATTTTTTAATCTTTAGGCAAACAAAGTCTAACCATACTGATGAAGTCGCTTAAAAACAAACATTTTTCTTTTCTCAAAACACTGTAATGTTGTGCTAATGACCGTGTGCCCACATTGGTTTAATTGCTTTGGTATATAATGTAGAGATTATTGGCGTATTAAACTCATTAGCGTTTCCTGTATAAGTGTTTTTTTTATATATTTTCAGTCAAGAAATGTATGCACCAACATTAACAGATACTTATTATGGGTGTGCCTGTCATTAATTGTGTGGCTGAATATATATATTAACTGATGTCCAAAAGTAAATTAGGTAAATCTACTTTTCCACACTGAGGTAAGTCTTTATATGATGTAGCTCAAAAGGCAAGGCCTATAGAATCACGATAGCTTCTCTTGTATTTTTTTAAAAGATATGACAAATACATATATATGTACCCCATTTTCTTTTCAGATGATATCAAAATGTTATTTGGGGATTTGGTGTCAATTATCAAAGATAAACAAGAAATCCTCAATGGGACAACTGATTCTAATGAGGTGGCAACTGACACAACTATTTCTAGTGAACTGGATTCAGCATTAAAAATAATTCTTAATAAGTTTTTTTTTATTGATTATGTCAATGACGTGTTATTTCCCATAACCTATAATTATATTACCCCCGTGCTCTTAACTATTGGAATGTTAGGAAATATACTGTGTCTAATTATCTTTAGCCGGAAGTCACTGAGAAAGTCTGTTGCCAGTATTTATTTCCGGGCCATGGCTGTTGCCGATATGCTGGTCTTATGCTCTAACATATTGGTCACTCGCATCTTTCTTGAATTGAGATTTTCTTTGCTACCGAGTAATAGTGTGTTATGTGCTTTCATGCCTTTCCTTCAGGTTTTCTCTAGACACCTTTCTGGAGGTGTTATCGCTGCTGTGGCAATTGATAGATATATTGGTGTGACGATGCCACATAAGTATAAACCTTTATGTACCAAACAAAGAGCTATTTTAACTTGTGTAATTCTGTCAATTATCCTGGCTGCTGTTGATTCTCCGACAGCTTTAGAATTTATAATGAATTTTGAATTTGGAGATAAACCAGCTTGTGTATTGAATAGCAAGTACTTGCAACTTATCGGCATACACAACTGGATAGATGTGTGTCTTTATGGCGTGATTCCACTTGCCATAATTATATTTTGCAACATCAAGATCATCTCGACAATCTTTAAATCAAGGGCTATTTCTAAAATAGAAAATACATCTAATAGGATTTCTTCAGCGACAATAAGTCTCATTGCTGTTTCTATTGCATATTTCCTGTTCACTTGCCCCTACACTGTTTATGTATTTTACACATTTGCAGTAGACCTCTTTCCGGCAGAACCTTTGCGCACAACACCTGTGTTTCAGTATGTTGGTCTCATCCTTTTCTGTACTAATAGCACCATAAACTTTTGGCTTTATCTGGTAAGTGGCGCAACATTTCGGAAGGAGCTTCTATCTTTGTTCTGTCATAAGAAGAAATGATATAATACAATGGAAACACTTTCCCTCTTCGATTTTGTTGTGGTGCATTTTTTTGGCGGAACAAAATTTTCTACTATCTGCCATTTATTCATTTCTGTCTCACATGCATGATCTTCAGGAAGTGGACTCTGGATAACAAAAGGCCATGAATGTGTGGAACTGAATGTCATCGCTTCATTGAAGCCAGAGATTTAATGCATTTCATTGCGAATGAGTCGACAGGTGAAAGAGCATTTATTGGGAATGTTTTGGAAAGTTTAAAAAAATGATTAGTTTATCTTATCGCCACTGAATTAGGCCATCAGAATTATTTATTCATTCATGACTAAAGAATAAATAATAACAACATTATTTTAAAAAAGGTTTAATGTTAAGTACATAAAACTATTAAATGATTTGTTTGATAATGTATGGACATGGTTAAGTGTTTGATAATACCTTTTGATAACATCTTTTTCTATACAAAATTTGATTCCATTTCAGAAAATGATATGTTCGAGATGTTATCTTTCAATTATTGTTTTAGTATTGAAATAAATAGTGCTATATATCCACCATGGTTGCGTTTCTTCCTTACATGTTTGCATTTCTAATTCTGCATAGTCCGTGTTTGCGTATAGAATTATACTATACTATCACAGTTTATAGTATTCAAATTCTACCCTTTTTATCATGTAGAAAATATAACTATTTATAATTTTTTTTTAAACTCTTTGTGAGATTGGGAAATGAATCAATATTTTGTTGGATGAATAAAAGCTTTACAACTAAACTTATTTTCATTAAAGTATTGCCAATGTGCATCTCTTGAGTTATCCCAAATGTCCGATCCATCCAGGGGCTGAATATCGTTAGTTTTTGCCAAGCAATACAACATATTTGGAACAGCTATTTCCAGGAAACCATTTTGTGATTTAACATACTGCAGCTAATCTTTTGGGTATAACCACCAAACATAAGCATCTTTTGTCAGGTTTTACTGAGAATCTGTTCATAACATTAATGCCTAGTTTGAGATTTAACAGTTTGTTTTAGCAGTTGATATGAAGCAGTTGATATAGGTGCGCCTCCTCTCTATTTCAAACTAATGCCAAAAACATTTTTGATAACATTTTCCTTTAAAATAACACTTATTTGTTTTGACATTGTCTACAATTAAACGTTTTTCGGCAGGTACCAAATCAAATGGCGGTTATAGTTCAACAGTTGGTGCACTGAAAATATAGAGAGTCATCTGGAATTATTATGTAACCTTCCACAGGGTAATGCATATTAATTGCCTATGTCAAACATTCATATGTTTCAGTATGCGAGTACCTGGTCTGATCATGGCCAATGAATAAAAAAAAATGAATTTCTTGAGGGCTCTTCAGACACTTTTTTTGGTTGTCCACAATAAAGAATATATGGGGAAAATATCGCCTCATCATATGGGAGAGATTTATAATGATTATTACTGAAAAATATTATAAATAATACGTGGCCTGCTAAAATTAAATGTGGTATTTCTTGTTCTGTTGTAATTGTAACATTGTTGTATTGGCAACTGCAGATATATTTTCGATATTTGTCACAGGAACATCATTATTCATGTCTGTTTTCATTTTCTGGTTGTTATCCACTGGGTTGAATATAATAATTTCTTTCTTATGGGAACATTGAAAGTCTGATTGATAAAAGACTCATAATTCAATTTAATAAACTAATAGAAAACGATTTGATTGCTTCTTTTTAGGACCTGTTTTATGATAGCACTATTTAAAATGTTTTCCATGCATAGCACCCTTTGGGAAATTCAACTGTGATAAAACAGCGTCCATTTTTATTTTCTGATAATCTTTTGAATTTGCGTTGCGCACTTCTGAGGTATTGTTGTTATATTCATTGTGCCATAAATGCAGACCTCATTTCCAGGGCATCAGGAAAATTAAATCAGTTGACCCTAGTTCCTTCCTGTATTGGTAATGGCGGATTTCTTTTGTCCCTTAGATTTCATGAGGTTAGAATGGGAGATTGAATCGCAAGTGAACCATGTTGACAGTATTTGTATTGAATTTTATTTTGTGCCAAATCGTCCTTGAAATCAAAATGTTTGTTAAGATTTAATATATGACTGTTATTATTGCTGAAAGCCATTAAACCTGTGTATCTTGGATGAGGAAAAGTATATGGTGAATATTGGTTTGGAGGGAAACCATTTTTGGGCATAATGTAGATACCCTCAGCTCCATGCTACAAAACAAATACAGAAAAGGTAGAGTAATGATACATAACATTCAGATAAATGGATTTCATTGTGATGAACTGAAAATTACCTTGGAGGCATAGATGTCCCAATCATCTGGAAAAGCCATAAGGGCCTTTTTACAAATATCTATTGGATTGCTACTATCATCAACAATTTCTCACATATTGGGTGAGCGATTTGAATTGAACCACCACATGTAAAGGTGCAGGCCTTGGGACATGGGGGGGGGGGGTAAATAGTACTGCAATGGAAAATACCTAATTAAATAACCCAGACTTTGGTCAATTAATAAAATCAAGATAAGAAATGATATTATATGAAGAAATGGAAAGTAGCCATTTATTTTTTTAATTTGCAGCATAGAAAAAATATATGGAATCCTCTTGCACTTGTATTACGTCAATGTTTGATGATCTCATCAATAGAACAGAACATATCAACAGAACAGAGCAATTTATATGGGCAAACTGACTGAGTGAAAACTGACAGCCTTCTTTTTTTGTTTTCAGTTTGGTTCAATATTTATTTTGGCATTTCTCTGTCAGGACTTGGCATTTGGCATTTCTCTTTTCAGGACTTGTATCAGATTTATATGACATTTATATTCTTGTAGCACTGCAGTGATATGATCTTAATTTGTAAAAAGCAACTATTTTCACATTGCCAAAAACACTTTTTATTCATTCCCAGAAATAATTGTGGATGAACACTGGCTGGCTATAAAAATACAAAATATGTCAAGCAAAGAGGTGCAAATGACAGTAAGTGATTGACAAAACATGCAAGGTCACATAAATTTGTCTCCCATCCTTGAAAGCTAAGGTGGATATATCTAAAGAATTTCGATCATAGTTGAGCACACATGTGTTAACATTATAACATTATGTGCTGACATTATAACAAAACACTTATGTGCTGATATCATTAGTGTTCATATCATAACAAAACACTTTTGTATGAAAATATATAGTTTGTAGATCATCGTCAAACATTTCAGTGAAAAATTTGAAAGCATTGATGACATAATATAAAAGTAAGGTATAGGTATATATATATATATATATATATATATATATATATATATATATATATATATATATATATATTGTCAGTGTGGGCCACCAGAGCATGAGATGTGGTGGCCTGAAGTTTCTAATTATAATAGGATGTGCAATACATTGTGTCAGGCCACGGGCCGTGGCGCAGTTGGTAAGAGTGCCAGCTTATTAGCACCAGTTTGTTCCTCTGTGGTGATCCAAAGGTCGTGGGTTCGAACCCCGGCCGTGCCGGGATTGAACTCATGATACAATTTCCCATATGAGCTGAGGCCCGTGCCTAAAGGGTTAACCCGTTGTCCTTGTAAATCTGTGACCGGGCGGGTTGTCATGTCAAGGACCTGCGACATGACAATTCAGTGAGGCAGCACTATATCTGCTACAAGTAGGTCTCATCACGAAATGACTGAAATAATGTTGAAAGTGATGTAAAATCCCAAACAAACAAACAAACAAACAAACAAACAAACAAAGCAATACATCAGGCTGCACATAAGGCTGTATAATGACTAGTGTCCGACTGGGGTTACTTGTCCCAATCAAAAGTCCATTGGTCGTGAAATGAGACAAATATCTAACAAGGATTAGAATAATAAAATCAATATAGTTTGGGCCAGTAAAAGACCAAAAATATGGTTGCCCAACTGGGCCACTACAAAAGAGCATTCACTGGCCCAAACGGAAGATCTGGTGGCCCTGGGAAAGTGGGCCAGTGCGTATGTCAAGGCCTGATTTGAATGAACATTGATAATAAATATATTCAATGCACTACCCATGTTATGAGTTGGTTAACTAACATAAGCTCTATTGTGCATGTCAAATATTTAATCACATTTGAATCGTTTGATTTATTTACATGAAAGTTGTAGTCGACAGTAGACGAAGAAAAATACATCATGCTTAAGAATGCTGCAGTAAGCAAAATTACCAGTATTTTGTTAAAATTCAGTGTACATATTTTGAGTTTTATACGGTTTGTTAGAGCACAAGCTTATGAGTACCAGTTCCGCACTGGGATGTGATTGCTTACTGATATATGAAAGTCATATGAGGTACCATTCCAGGCCCCATCATGTATCCTCTAACAAACAAGATATAGCTAGATTTATCACAGTCACAGAATAAAGTCCATGTCAAAATTTTCTTCAAATAATTCATGGAAGTTGCATCAAGCTCTCTTGGAGGCTTTTGTGATGGTTTCCTCACCATCAAGCAACCTCCATGTGGATCTTTACTGATATGACCTGTGGCAAGGTTATGGTCGCATGAAGGTCCTTCTTAAAGGTGACCTTTTAATAAGGTAATCTGATGGTCATCTAAATGATATCAATGCAACTTAACTAAGAAATCTAATAACCTCACCTTAATAAAGATGGGTATGTGGAAAATAATCACATGGGTATCGGTCTTGTCCTGCTCTCCTTAGCAGATCCGGGGTTTATACCAGGCTCTGCAAGTATAGGACCATAAATGTGTCCAACCTGGGAGACCACACTCAGTACAATTTTCTTTTTTGCAATCAGAAAGGAATCAGATATTGTGCTCATGTTGTAACATGGTGTCACTGTTATGACTAGAAAGTGGCTTTTGAGATCCTTTTACCAGAATCAACTTGAGAGATCTGCCAGCCGGAACACTGCACTCACATGTTCTTGTATTTGGAGTAATCATATATGGACGCTTGACGTCTGTTATATGAGACATGGTGTCATGGCACCACATTGTAAAATGGAATGGATTCTTAATCTTTTGATCCTACTGTTGCCGACTAAAGAACAATGGAAAATTTAAAATTTATATCTTTTTAAATGAAACTGACCAATATTTTACACTTTTTCAAGAAAATGTCAGAATAGTTCAAGGCTTTCAAAAACATCGATTAAAAATTATTTCAAATAAATCTGTTGAAGATGAAATCTTCATATTGGGGTTTTATTAGAAACCATTGGACACTTTGTCATCAAACTGTGTTTAGCTGACCAGTAATCTAGTGCAAACACCTGCCTAGTAAAGTTTTGTTAACAATGGGGCACCTTCCGATTGGGACATCGGAGTGATTTAGCTTACAGAGGCCTGTTTGTCCATTAATGTTTGTCCATTGGTACAGGCCCAACACAGACTCTTCTCTGTGAATGTGAAACGTGGTGTTAGTCTTGATGGAAAATTAATTAACTGGTTTTCCTGTAAGTGTGGAGTGCAAATGGGAGATGCAGTATTGTGTACTCGTGAATGCAATAGATTGTGCATTTACACTTCTCGCAAAATGTACATACATATTTATAGATTTCAGTTTCCCCTCTTTTTGCCTAAGTAGACATGATGGAATCGAGAGATATTGTTGAGTGTTAAACTGTTTGGTGACATTATCAACCCTCTGACTTTTAAAAGATAAGTTAAGGTTATGATTAACAAATTAGATCCATTATAACCAATATATTTGGTGAAAAATATACTAAATTATATAAAATTGTAGGCCAAGATGAGATTCGTGAGTGTTCAATCACCAGTCTGTAACTGAAATAGGTGGTAAGAAAGACACAGCACGCAGACACTCACAGAGCACGAAACCATTCAGAAAGCAGGAGCTAATAACTGAAAAGAAATAAATATTAAGTGTAAAAAAAGACAATAGTTAAATTTGATATTCTGGATACAGTTGCTGTGATAGCATCATAAGTAAGTATGTTTGAATCATTGTCATAACATCAATAGTTCACACCATGGCTATTTTAAGGAGAGGTTGTGTGTTGTAGACCAGGAGCACGACAGAGCCCTAATAACATTAGTGGTAGCTCATTGGAACAAGTGAAAGCATCAAAAGTGGTGTGAAGTCCAAGTTGATTGACACGCAACCAAATGACCACACATTCCCACTGCTAAAGTAACTCCTGCATGTCCACATTGTCATGCAATTAGTACCAATTCTGTGACAAGGTAAGAGGTGGGAGCTGGCTATCACGGCCATGTTTGTTGGAATATGGGAGTCACGCATCAGTGTTGTCAGGGCGAGATCTCGGGGCGAGATCTCCATCCAAGAGGGGAATGCTTCATAAGCTCTCGCCCACTTCTGACATTGGTAAAATGGTTACAAGAAAAATCCGACCGTAAGAGGACATGCCATGAACATTACTTCTCATGAATAAGGACAAGATAGATCTTAAAACATATTATGAGGAATTATTATTATTAATACATTTGCACTTTAAATGCTCGATGATTCCCCCATTACAGGATTTCTCTCTCTTTTTAGTCCGTGCTGAAACAAATCATGACTATTCATAAAAAATCAGGCTGTAGAATGATGAGTGAAAGATCAGATGATTTGTCTAGGCCAGACGTCTGATCAGGTGTCATGACCTGATGTTGGTTAATTCTGATTGGATAATATTGTGGTGAGCAAGATGGGTATTTATAAATGGGGGAATTTCACATTTCAAAGGAATATGAGTCGCTGGGCCGTGAGGCGCACGAGTAGTGGGGCGGACAGGTCGTGAAGCGGACGGGTATTGAGACGCCCCCACCCTCTCCTCAACTCCAACAACATATATATCAATTCCACAATTGAATTAAGTCTATTGAATATATTGGATCAAATAACATAAATCAGATCTATCTTATAAATTAAATTTTTCTGAAAAACTGGTTGTATTCTATAAAGTAGAAGAATTTGATGAATTTGAACAATTCCATCATTATACATCAATTTCATCAATTTTATCTATCTCATGAATCAATACCATTCAATATTTGCATTTCTTCAGTAAATATTTTATATACAACCAGCTCTTTACAGAAGATAAGCTACACAAATTTTAGCCCCATATTTATATTGAGATGAATCGGATGTACCTGAACAATTCCATCTTTGGCTACTTCCTATAAATTCCAACAATTGTATCAATCCCATCTATAACATGTCCGGTCCCCATTTTGATACACTAGAAGAAACCCATCTATCTGAACTTTCTGTGCATAAAATTAACTTGCTAATCTATTCATGATGTTGGTGATGCCCACATATGATAAATTGTGTAATTATTGACTTCATTGGACAGCCCTTTTGCCCTTGTCATAATCAGCATCAGATGAATCAGAACTAATTCATAAATATCAATTTGTAATCTACTCCTTGACTATTACTATCCATTATGAACCTTTTGCGCTGTGGGGGTCCATGAGAGATAGGGCTGAAGCTCAGTCAAATCTACCATATAAAGCGTGAAGTCTGGATTCCTTCATGTCTGTATGTCCTACAAAATACATCATGACAGCCCCCAGGTGAAAAGGGTCCTGATGGACTAGCTTTTTGAAAATGAGTTAACACCAGATTTAGACACTATGAGGCATCACGCGATAAAAATGCCACTTTCGATATCAAATTATCTTCTTAAAGGGTCACACGGTGACCTTCAGACGACCTTGACACAGGTCAGATCGACAAAGAGTAGCTTGCTTGCAAAGGTAAAGAGGAAAGAGAGGCACTGGAAATGAAGCCAAAATAACAAAATTGTAGCCCTTTGGCCAAGCATGGTTTGACCAGGAGGCAGATTCTAGAATTCATCCTATAAAGGCCCATATGGGGGTTGCTTGATGGGGAGGAGACCATACGAAGCAACTATGTGGAATGATAGTGTTCTTCTGTATGTGTATTTGGTATTACCTAGTATCTCCTAAGGTACCCACTTCTACCCTTCAGCCTTTCCTCTGCTCTCACATACATTAACTAACGTTTGGTCAATATTCTGTTAGTGAAAGATGCATTCCCGCACTTTGAGGCTGCATGCAACACCAAACATAAAATGTAAACATTATGCTCCAGTAAGTATAGGGGTAGGGTGTTCCTCTGACAACTATCTCACAGTAAAGAGATATATCCTTAGAATTCTGCACACCTCATTTGTCAATTTAATACAGCTACAGCATATAAATGTATGTCTGCAAAGCTATATATATACTTAGTTTTTGTTCAAATTGATCATGAGAGTCTGACAAAGTTGATGAGCCTTACTTTAGACATAAACTAATGATCCTGGTACTATGTCAGATGTGCAGATTTTGAGTCAGTCACTAGCGCGTCAGCTGTGTAGCACCGTGTGGGGCTCTGTTTGTGAAATGCATGTCAATGTCAATCATTCAAAATTAATTAGTACTACAATGACGACAACAATAGTTACCTTCCTGATTACCTTGCATGAGCAATTAAGACAAAACCTTATAGGCAGATGAATCACAAGTTTGACGTGTGTTGATTGCCCTCGCAGCGGGATGGTTTCATGCCTTTGTGCCAGACATGAACAATTGACAATAAGCTCCTTATCCCATATCATGTTTACTCACTTTCAGAATTTACTCTCAGCTCTGAACCCCAGTTAATATACTCTCAGCTCTGACCCTCAGTATATATTAATCTCAGTTCTGACCCTCAGTATATATTACTCTCCGTTCTAACCCTCAGTAAATATTACTCTCAGTTCTGACCCTCAGTATATATTACTCTAAGCTCTGACCCTCAGTATATATTACTCTCCGTTCTGACCCTCAGTATATATATTACTCTCAGCTCTGGCCCTCAGTAAATATTGCTCTCCGTTCTGACCCTCAGTAAATATTACTCTCAGTTCTGACCCTCAGTATATATTACTCTCAGTTCTGACCCTCAGTATATATTACTCTCAGTTCTGACCCTCAGTATATATTACTCTCAGTTCTGACCCTCAGTATATATTACTCTCAGTTCTGACCCTCAGTATATATTACTCTCAGCTCTGACCCTCAGTAAATATTACTCTCCGTTCTGACCCTCAGTATATATTACTCTCAGTTCTGACCCTCAGTATATATTACTCACAGTTCTGATCCTCAGTAAATATTACTCTCCGTTCTGACCCTCAGTATATATTACTCTCAGTTCTGACCCTCAGTATATATTACTCTCAGTTCTGACCCTCAGTATATATTACTCTCAGTTCTGACCCTCAGTATATATTACTCTCAGTTCTGACTCTCTTCTCTGCCAGCGTCCCAGGTTAATTTTGTGACAATTTTGATGACAGAACGATATTCAACATTTTTTATAGATTTACCACTGACAAATGACCGAAACTTAAGAAAATTTAAAATGTATTTGAGTAACATTCCAAGATCAAAATTTCTGTACAATATCACTCAGTAACAAAGTGAACTGATATCACTTCATCAGCTGATGACTATATTTCAGTTTAGCCACACGTGCTCTGGAGAATATAAGTAAATCCACATGCAATTGATGGGATAGATATACATATTTTTGGACAGATGGGATTGATGGTGACTTTCTTGGGTCTGTCGATATGGATGCAAATATACAGGGATGACGACAGAGGCAGTGATAAGATTGAATGATTTGCAATACTACCGATGTACATTCCATTTTCAAAGCCTTTAAAATGCATTTGCACTTCGAAAATATTCCTATCAGGTTGACGTCAGATACCAATATGTGCCAATAAACGATAAACGTTGGCAATCAATTAAGAAAAAAAACTAAACGCAGCTCTCTTGTGGTCCGCAGCTCAGTTGTCACCGACTGCAATGCAGAGTAGCTCAACATTGCATTAGGTTTGTGTGCTATGGATTTTATTTGAAATAAGATTACTTTGACTTTGAGATATAACTCTATCCGGTTCACATCATGACACCCTCCTGGTTAAATTGTTGGGAAAGTCATTTAATTTCATTTGCTTCACTTGAATTGAGTCAGACTGTTCTTGAAGGAAAACGTGTACGCAGCCCAAATCTGCCAATTAAAACTTTTACTTAAATGATTTTTAGTGTCAATCTTAGGGCATACCTTTATGCTTACTACATGGAGGAATTTTCTTTATATGCAAGTGTTAAACGGCAACGACCTTTTATTATCTGAAATGATTTTGTTTATTTGTACAGGTTTAATACAAAATGCAAATGCAGGTCTAAGGTTAGTTGTATAATAAGAATAATTGCGAACCCATTTCTGGCGGTACAATACTGCACACCTGCATGTTGACATGGGAGTGCTGAGTGGGGTGAACAACAATAGGGCACTAATGGAACCAACCAATTACGTCCAGGCGGAAGTGTGACGTCATACGGCCGCTTGCAGGTGTGAACACATGTCCCTCCGCCAATCAGCACGACGAGCCACATGACTTGTACACACCAACCACAACAAAATTGAGCAATTTGGGTGAAAAACAGGAAATGTGGAGCTGACACCCAAGAAGAAACAACACACTCTCAGCGCAGCGCATCTGACACAGGAAAGTTAGTGAAAGTAGAGCCTTAGAATGCTTGCAGAGAGTTGCTGACAGCGGAGAGAGCGAGGGTCGGGCGGTAAGCGACAGGGAGTGTGGGCAGCGGCGTGGGACAGGGAGGCGACATGAGACCAGGCGTCCTACTGGGATGGCTACTACACTGTGCCATCGTCACAGCTTTCTCTATTACACCGGTCAGTTTACTTATGCATTCACTAATTGTTCATAATTGGTTTAATTGTTTAGCGTTATCTTAGTTCATGACATATTGAATCATTTCACACATTTTCTATTTCGTTTTATAACTAGGATGATCATTTTTACTGCAATTAATTGCATCTTGAATAATTACTCTAAGATTGCATCATGCCGAAAGATAATGAGATGAACTGAAATGATCTCAACCGAGATGTTAGATTACACTTAATTTCATTTGTAACAATGAAATATAATTGAGCATTAAACAGCCAGTCGGTTTACTTTAAAAGCATATTTTTTTTCCATCTATTCTTTCTGACGTTAGGATATTCTTCGAATGTGTACTGCATATATTTTGTTATTGTATGGTTAGTATTCTTGTATTATAGATGAAGTAATGTTGTTATATGCAAACCTATGTTGCAAGCGTATGTGAGCCTCCAAGCAGGACGTTTGCAGATCTTCCAATATTGCAGTATATACCTTAAGCATACATCTACCACTATACTGTTTGCCATTGTTCAACAATATCGTATTTAAGGTGTCTACAGAAGTTTACCCCACGAGGAGCGTAAGTCATTATTCTCATGGTTATGTTACTAGACTCAAACAATATGTATATCATACATATTGAACGCTATGTTCGAGAAAATTAAAAGAGAACGACTTCGAACCTGAGAGCAATATATTATTATTGCTCTCAGTTCGAACATTGGCGTCAAAAAAGAAGTTCGGGCAAAACATTTGTGTGTACGGCGACAGAATGGATGCAGTATGAACAAAAAGCTGATATCTAATTTTAACAAATTTACTACATGATAGCAGCAGTTTAAATCCACCACAATTTAATGAAACTTTGCCAGTTAACTATTTATCGCAATGTATGGTTTACAAGCGATGAAGAATGTGCGAAATTTTAAGAGATAAGACCAAAAGTCGCCACAATGGCAATATGAGTAGTTGAAATGAGACCTTTCTTGGATTTTATCTAAATTTTGAAAACATATGTAAATGTGTTACAATGTGTTATATGAACACTGTATATGGGTGTTGCATATGTATAGACAAATAAAAATATTTCATACCACAACAGAAAAGGTTTAGAAATTCAACACGGGTTTTTTTAAATGAGATTACCGATACCTCATGTTCTCTAGTTCATCACTATAACAATGTAAAATAGATGAGAATATATTTTTCACAATTCAATTGCAGTCTGGTCTATTATGGCTTGACAATAGGTAGAAGGGAATGTAATACTCACTGTATAAGGCTAATCAGTTTGTTGAGATTTGATTGGATGTAATATAATGGCATAGATAACAGAGGATGTAATGCAAATTAAACCTTCAGTGCGATGGAAACATTGCGCTTCCATGAGTTTGCGCAAGTCTCGACCATCTATACCGGTATCACAATTTAAAACAATATGTGCGAACGCATTCGCGACTATTCTTCCAAGTCAGTGATGTTCCCTGAAGGTAAAAAAATCTCATGCTTTGGATAGACTTCTCCCAACTCTGATTCCTTCTTGTTTATTCCTTACAAAAACTCACACAGGAGTATTTTCTCGAATGTTATTTGGTTTATTTAATGGCAATTTATTTTATTTTAAAAAATTAAGCGAGAAATAGAGCATAATTGTTGTTAGTTCAGATGTAATGCCTCTATTCCACGCAGGACGTATTCAAGATATTAAGGTTACTTTTCTGAGCTTATTTTAGCAAAAACCCATTGAAGTTAGTTAGCAGCCGAAAATATATTTCACTCTCACTTCTCATATGATGGAAAGAACATCAAATATAAGCGTCATCGGTTTGCAAATATTCAACAAAATTCTCTATACTAATACTTTTTATTGTTTTTGTTTCTTATTTTCATAGCTATGGCTGTTGCGTTGTTGTCATGAATTATCTTCCATTCCTTTTTTTATTTTTCAAAATAGATTCACTTTAAAATCATAGAGAACGATGCTTCAATTCCTTCTTTTTGTGTTATTTTTAGGAACGATATTCTCGCCTGACACAAAAGAGAGACTTCCACGGAACGTCAAGGGCTGAAGTGCAAGATATAGGTGAAACAAATTTTCTTTTATCAGCGGTGTTGCTTTTACAGTGAGAGGGGGTTTTCTATCATTCTGTCCGTCAAACTCAGCCCCTTCAATTTGCTGGTCACAAGTCGTCGAAGGTAAGATGTAGTATTATAAGGAGACAAACTCAAAAAGGCTGAGATATTTTCCCTTTTTTTATGGTTTTGAAAATGGCAATGGCACCAATGGCAAACAATGATTTATTTCTCAAATCCATAGACACCTGGAACATCCAGTGCCTGTTAATGGTAATCTTCCAATGTGGTTGATGTAGTCAGCCCACCATATTGCTTACAATATTGTACATTATTTTTGCTATATTAATTTTCCTCAAAATTCAAAGCTTGGTAAATGTTTATATACAAGGAATTGTCCACACACCTCACAAGAAAGCAATGTTACACGCAATTCCAAGGCCATTTGGCCTATTTAGATTTTCGATAACACGATAAAACATAAGGTGTCAAAGGGGTATATATCATGATCGAACTGCAAACTAAAATCCCAGCCATGAATTTATTGATATTATTGATAATTGGATAAACATAGACATGAAACACCAGGGCTAAAGATCTTCTTCGGGAAAAGGTTTGAATTAAATTAGGTTAGTACTTTCAAAACTAGTATAATCCTGTTTTTATATTATCGTGCTCCAGATAAAGCCTTTTCTTTGGTTCACATCACCCCAGAAGTTACTTTTATGTGTCATACAAAAACTCTTCACAGCAAGTACGGCACCTATAGACTGAGGTCAGCATAATATCATGTATCACATGGGAGATAGGCATGAATAAAAGGTTACTGTAGGTGACAAGACACACATCACGATCTTACAACTATAACACTCTTTTAGAGAGCGGGTTTTGAAAAAGAAAACCAAACAGACCATTGATGAATCTCCCTTTCTCCGACATTCAGAAAACAGTTTTACCATTCTTGACATGAGACGTCTTCAGAGACATCCAAAGGTAGCAACTTTGTTGAATGGAAGTGAAGACATTGCAGGCAGAAAGAAGATTCGATGACAAAGATAACAATGAGGGGGGCTCTGTGTCAACACAGAGAGAGTGCGACTCAGCAGTCATGTCGGTGCAGCCCTCATCACTTCACACTAAGTCACACATAAAGACAAACCGTCAATCACTATATTTGTGCTTGTCTCCCGCATTTGCCTCGACACTTTTATTAAATCCCGCCATCATTGGTTGTCAATTTATCACATGCTATTAAGGTTTTGATTTCGTCTCGGTCAATATGAATCTATTAGGACCAGGATGTGTTGAGTTCAATAGATTCGCCCGTTTCCGTCAAGAAATATTTTTCTTGTTTATTTAGTCCTCCCCCTTATATTATTAATAAACCAATGCTGAATCAGCAATAAACTTGCTCATTGTGTATTTGCAACATGACTGGGCTAATTCTGTGTTTAATTATCCGGAAATGAGATATTTGGGAAAGCAATTGTAACGAGTTTACCTGAAATATCCTTTAATACTTTCTGTTTAATTATCAAGATTGTTGGAATGGTTGGGAACAGAGAAACCAAGACAATATTACTAAAATGAAGTTACAGGAATTTTTAATTCTAACTTCTCTGTGAGTACCATGTTTAAGTCGTGAATACCAGGCCTAAGACGTAAGTACCAGGCCTAAGACGTAGGTACCAGGCCTAAGACGTAGGTACCAGGCCTAAGACGTAAGTACCAGGCTTAAGACGTAAGTACCAGGCCTAAGACGTAGGTACCAGGCCTAAGACGTAAGTACCAGGCCTAAGACGTAAGTACCAGGCCTAAGACGTAGGTACCAGGCCTAAGACGTAGGTACCAGGCCTAAGACGTAAGTGCCACGTCTTGGTTATGGGCTGTGCCTAACATATGACTTTTTATGAATAAATGTTAGATCATATATGAAAAAACAATTACTGCACATCTTGTGTTATTCAACATTTTGTGTCATATGTCAATTGATATATTAAAATCACAACAGTTGTATACAGGAAATGAAATGACTGTTTGTGACACCAACGACATGATTGTGACATTAATGACACGATGCTCTAAATAAATATAACAATATTAAGTAATAATCATCAACTGGACAAACAAACCCCTGTGACAGACACATCTGCCGTGATCTGTCATTTAAAGACGTCAGAGTTAATTGGTGTCGCAGGCTTCTCATTTGTATCAAACACTTGAACTGTTGATTAAACCCATTGTGAACCATGAAGAGTTTTTAATGCGATATTCGTCTTTAGTGCTTTCACAGTTTGGTTTTATAGCTTTATTATTTTGAAATGCCCTATTCAACTGTGTTGCAGATGTTCAGACCCCACGACTGTTCTTTACCCTAGTGTTTCACCTTCAAAGTCAGATATAATTATTCTCTTAAGGAAAAAAACAACATCGTACAATCAATAAGTAGTAACCACCTTTTAATTAACTTAAATGGGGATATTTAACTGAAAAAGACCACCGCCCCTCCGCTCACTGCACTGATTGAGTGTATTATTCCACAAACAAATTCTGATTAACAGGCTTTAATTGACATGAAATGCGTGGCCGTTCATTTATTCAACACATGGGAAGAACGCGCGAGATGTGTCAGTTCCTGCGTGATTCTTCGTGATCTCATGTCAGTCGAGTGTCAGAGCGGTGTCAGGAATGAGGTCATCTCGATATGTCAATTATAGACAATCTTATTCGATCTCAGTAATTGTAATTGGCTGAAAGAAGCAGCCCATACCATGTTTCATACCATCCCCTGGGTCTTTACAACTTCCTGACAGTTAATCGGTCATAATTGCTATAATTATTACAGTGACACTTAAAGCAAATGCATGAAACACAATAGTTGTTACCGAACATCTGCAACAATTTTCAGGGTCAAGTGAAAAAGGGTCGTGAGAAAGATGACCTTTGTAATCAAATTGGCTGATATGTTACTTGATCAATGCTACATGACCCTGGCCATAATTCCTGGCCCTTCTCTCCGCTCGTCATGTCATGAGGCAATGAAGTATATAGTACTTTCTGTACCATGCACTATTATATATGGTTCTTTACTTCTTCTGTCATGCACTGTTATATATGGAACTATACATTTTCTGCCATGCACTGTTATATCTGGTACTATACATTTTCTGCCATGCACTGTTATATATGGCACTTTAGGTTTTATGCCATGTACTTGTATAGAGACGTAGTTCGAGAAGCAAAGTTAAACCATATTCTATCCTTAGCGCATTATCTTATTTTCTAAATATCATACCACACTCCCCGTTACTTTATTTTACCTGCTAAATGTTATCAGATACTCCCCTGTCACTTTATTTATCATCCAGGGCGATCGGATTGTAATAACACAATAACCAGTTTATTGGATCAATCTAAGTAATGTATGTGCAGACAACCAATATAGCTCTTTTTGAATGCAATAATTTCACTCAGTGCATGTGTTCATGAATCTGTATATACTCAACAATATTAGTAAAATAATTCATATTGTTAACACTATTCATTCAAAATATGTAACACCAGCGTAGTACCTATGAAGGACATCAGTAAATTTATAGATGTTATTATTTGGCCTCTTGCAGGATGTATCAATATGGAGAGCGTACCAGGCAACTACCGATACAACTCCGACGGGGGGCAAACCGTCTGTGGACTCTACATCATAGGCCAACCAGACCAACTCATCAAGATCAACTTCAAAAGTTTTGACGTCAGCTGTGAACGTACAGGTCTATTAGCTGTAAGTCCATGGCCTCCACATAGTTTTTACCATGCTTTTCCCCGTCACAGATATTCTCATTGTTTTCTTTTTTGAACTCCATCTCACAGATATTTTACACTCTTTTTCAGTTCTTTTTTTATTTCTTTCCCATAACAGATAATTTTCACTCTTACAACTTTCTTCTGTGAACTTTTCACCGTCACAGATATTTTCACCCTTTCTCCTTATTTTTTCCTCCATCACAAATAATTTTCACTCTTTCAACTTTCTTTTCTGAACTTTTACCCGTCACAGATATTTTCACCCTTTTTCCTTTCTTTTTATATTTTTCCCCCATAACAAATAATTTTCACTTTTTCAACTTTCTTTTCTGATATTTTTCCCGTCACCGATATTTTTCACTCATTTTCCTTTCCTTCCTGAGCAGATGGTAGATGGTTGGGAGGCGCAGGGCCAGTTCTTCCCCAGTGACATGGACAGTGAAATACCGATGGACGATCGTTACCAGACTTTTTGTGGGGACAATAAACCCCTCTCAGCCTTTGTATCCTCGCAGAATGTCGCCCTCCTGCAGTTCCGGGTTCCGACACTAGGGGACGGATTCACGGTTACCATCGACTTTTTACCAAACAAACGCCGTATGTGTTATATAGTCATATCTTGTCAGTTTTGTAATTTAACAATTCCAGATTAAATACTCTTCATATTGTCTCTCGTGTTTTGATAGGAGGTTTTATTCTTAATATACATATGTTTGTAATCTAGCCTGCAATGTGGTGACCATGATGGAAAGTGGTGCGTTAACCCTGCGCAACTATGGTAAGCGTCGCAACTGTAGCGTCTCCATCCTGTCCCCCCAGAGGTTTGATATCATCAGCATGGACATCGGCCAAACCACAGAATTCCCACTTCAGACCAAGGAAACAGGAATTAATATCCAGGTAAGGTGCTCCACACATTGTTATAATCCAGCATGAGAAGGTGTGCATGTAGCCCGGTTGAGGAACTCCTCGTGTGTCCCAGATGTAACCTCGTGTGTCCCGGATATAACATCATGTGCCCCGGAGTTCCATCTTCCATGTCTGCCTCGATCATTGTCACCCACTGAACGTTTATGTAACATCTAGTCAAGAGGCCGAGTGTCGATTGCTATCTTGTCTTTTCAATGATTGAAGTTGTAAAATTCCGATTCCGATTTGTTCAATACTTCCGGTTTATCATTTCATTGGGAAAAGAACATGGTGCAACAAGATATCGGCCATTGTGATTGTTTCATTTAAGATCATTTGGTTCGCCTTTTTCGAAAACAAACATTTTAATTGCCATACTTTCCTTACGATGATATGAATAAAGGAATAAGGGCCGTTAGATCAAGAAGGCTGTCATGAAAATCACCAAGTTGAATTATGTGCTACTGATGATAGAGCTTCTATCCAAAAACAGGTGCTTCATTGCCACGGGTCATCGATATGTGATAGGATAGGATGTTTTGCTACTACAGACCAGGTCTGCTTAAGGTGCCTTTGTAGAAACAAGATGATAAGTGCGCTTTGATGATTTTAATTGTATCTTCGAATGTATGTTTTAAAATGTATTAGTGGTACTACTATTCCGTATTTGTGAAGCTCTATCACCACACTTTTTTCCATTTGAGTTTAAAACGGACAGTCCGGAAGGTCCATTTGGATTTTCACAGTCAGGAGCAGAATGTTAGAATCAATATTCTAGCACTAGGTCGTAGTCTCAGACTCGTAGAAACACTGTTGGGCTTGTACATCGCCCCCTGATGCTAGCCCGACTGTCTAACAGTTGCTGATCATGATTTTTCAAGTATTGATAAAGATGTCCTTTGTTATTTCATCAATCGTACATTAATCTCCACTTACTGTCTAGTAGCCTAAAAAGTATTTGACACAGACTTATCTTCTGCAATCCACTGGAAGCCAATGTTATTCCTTTCGTGGCTGTGTTTCCTTTTCTCACCCTTCTGCTCTTTGATGCAGAGATTTGCATTCACTGCACTTCTATTTATTTACACGTGGGAGTATAGCGTTAAAGTGAGGGCATGGGTAAAGGTACCTCTTACAGGAAAGCCGCAATTTTAGTTTTTTTTTAACTTGGGCTTTGAGGTTCATTTCATAGTTTAGTATTATTCCCAGGTCCCTGACATTACTAGATCTAGTGTTGTAAATATATTCCATTTGGTTGGTTTGGTTCCACACACCAATGCATTTTACGATCATTCAGTTTCATTTTATTACACTACATAATTCCATTGCTTGATATGGTAGTCTCATTTGAATGCATGATTATGGTAGTCTCATTTGAATGCATGATTATGGTAGTCTCATTTGAATGCATGATTATGGTAGTCTCATTTGAATGCATGATTATGGTAGTCTCATTTGAATGCATGATATGGTAGTTTCATGACATGGTAGTCTCAATACACCCATGATTGTAATATTATTCTCATCGACTGACAGTAAAATTTTATTACAAAAAAATATATATTCCAAATGAACAGTACTTTGTGACACACATGACTAATATATTTTTTTTCTCATATTAATACCATTCGAGGCTTAAGTTGAAGCCAGAAGAATTTTGCAGTTTTTTATAAAAAAAAGCCTTGGAGATCTTCTGAAGTCGAGGGAATAATAAAAATAATGCCAAATAATAGAATTTAAATACTATTATTACGATCCTGTATTTTTGATGGGAATAACAGTTAAAAGAACTAGGCAATCAATAAGCCTGACATTTATAGTTATTTCAAATAATAAATGTCAATGTTATATTATTCCTAGGATATTTATATATAATATTTGCGATATTGTGTGGAATTATAAATTGAATTTAAGTGCGTTTTCTGATTTTAGTGTACATAATGTACATATTTCAAGAAAATAAAAAACACATAAGTAGTTAAGATACATACATCATTCTATGCCAAAAGATAATGAGACGAGTACCTCATCAACATATTTTAACAATATTTAGCAGGTGGACTTTTTCAAAATTTGGAGATCAAAGTATAGATATCATTATATTTTGGGTTCCAATGATCCACGTAAAAACAAGCCGGTAAGTTTCTAATATTTGAAACCTGTTCTGCTATTTGAAATCATTGCATAAAGGCTGAAGTGGTAGGGACACTCGTATTTCTATGGTAGTGGGTATGTGATAGACTACTGGGGTAGGGGCACTCATGTTGCTATGGTAGTTGAAATGTGATAGACTACAAGGGTAGGGGCACTTGGGTTTCTATGGTAGTGATTATGTGATAAACTACTGGGGTAGGGACATTTAGGTTTCTATGGTAGTTGGTATGTGATAGACTACAGGGGTAGGGGCACTTGGGTATATTTGCTAGTGGATGTGTGATAAACTACTGGGGTAGGGGCACTTGGGTTTCTATGGTAGTTGGTATGTGATAGACTACAGGGGTAGGGGCACTTGGGTTTCTATGGTAGTTGGTATGTGATAGACTACAGGGGTAGGGGCACTTGGGTTTCTATGGTAGTGAGTATTTGATAGACTACAGGGGTAGGGGCACTTGGGTTTCTATGGTAGTGGGTATGTGATAGACTACAGGGGTAGGGGCACTCATGTTGCTATGGTAGTGGGTATGTGATAGACTATTGGAGTAGGGGCACTCATGTTGCTATGGTAGTGGGTATGTGATAGACTATTGGGGTAGGGGCACTCATGTTGCTATGGTAGTGGGTATGTGATAGACTATTGGGGTAGGGGCACTCATGTTGCTATGGTAGTGGGTATGTGATAGACTATTGGGGTAGGGACACTTGGGTTTCTATGGTAGTGGGTATGTGATAGACTACAGGGGTAGGAGCACTTGGGTTTCTATGGTAGTGGGCATGTGATAGACTACAGGGGTAGGGGCACTTGGGTTTCTATGGTAGTGGGTATGTGATAGACTACAGGGGTAGGAGCACTTGGGTTTCTATGGTAATGGGCATGTGATAGACTACAGGGGTAGGCTCTCAGGTTTATATGGTATTGGGTTTTAAACTGCATGAAAATATTATTTTCGGGCAATTACGTTGAGATATCTTACCTCATGTACCAATTAAAAAGAAATGCCTTTGACACCTAGGTCTGGAAAGCCAGTTGGTGGAATATATTTTGTGGATTTCCAAACATAATTACAAAACTATGCCAAATATAAAAAGCCTCAAGCTTAACCTAAACCTTGTGTGGTAAATGTTAGAATTCCACATCTTGACCAATAAAGTTACCTAATGAAATCATTTACACAAATATAGAATGTATGCGAATTAATATATCAAATGAAATACCTCAGATTTCCCATAACGTAAATGATCACAACAATTCTGAGGCAAATCCTAACATGACACAATAAAATTACACGTGGGAATATACAATCTGACCTCGAGTGTACACGAGATACAACTGGAGTAGCCAACATCGCAAATCAAATTAAATACACTTCAATTCATACACAATAAGTGTTTTGCTCATATCAACTCTAAGATATTCAGAGAGGCTCTCTGAGTATTTGCTTTGCCGATTTAATTCTGAACTAATTATGTGCTCTTTATTAAAGCAATATCAGTATTTCCAAGTACGCATATTAGGACTTTTGATGTGTCTTTTCAGTGTCAGAAGTTGGGGCGGCAGGATTATATAGAGCTGCTGGATGGAGATGGGCTGGACCCGAGCTACATGTGGAGGCAGACAGAACTGTGTGGACTCTCCTCTAACCCAAGCAAGTGTTTTCCCTCTCCTCTAACCCAGGCCAGTGTTCTCCCTCTCCTCTAACCCAAGCAAGTGCTCTCCCTCTCCTCTAACTTAAGTCAATTCTCTCCCTCTTCTCTAACCTAAGTCAATTCTCTCCCTCTCCTCTAACCAAAGCAAGTGTTTTCCCTCTCCTCTAACCCAGGCCAGTGTTTTCCCTCTCCTTTAACCTAAGTCAATTCTCTCCCTCTCCTCTAACCCAGGCCAGTACTCACCCTCTCCTTGAACCCTAGCCAGTGTTCTCCCTTTCCTCTAACCCAGGCCAGTGCTCACCCTCTACTCTAACCCAGGCCAGTGCTCACCCTCTCCTCTAACCCAAGTCAGTGCTCTCCCTCTCCTCTAACCTAGGCCAGTGCTCACCCTCTACTCTAACCCAGGCCAGTGCTCTCCCTCTCCTCTAACCCAGGCCAGTGCTCTCCCTCTCCTCTAACCCAAGTCAGTGTTCTCCCTCTCCTCTAACCTAGGCCAGTGCTCACCTTCTAATCTAACCCAGGCCAGTGCTCACCCTCTCCTCTAACCCAAGTCAGTGTTCTCCCTCTCCTCTAACCTAGGTCAGTGCTCACCTTCTAATCTAACCCAGGCCAGTGCTCACCCTCTCCTCTAACCCAAGTCAGTGCTCTCCCTCTCCTCTAAAGTTTAATTAGAGGTTAAATTAAGCTAATACATCAGACTGGTGGTGACCTGATTAAGTTTCTTCTAACTGTGGTGTACATATAAACATCATGGTTTTCATTCTTTGTAAAAATTAAATACTTTTTTTAAAAACCTCTTGAATTATGTGTGAATATTCGAAATGGAGGAGATGACAGCCTGGTTATATGTGTATTTGTAGGAGATATGTCATTCTTACTCGGATGTCAGCATTCTGTGGTGAGGCTAGTATCTAGCGGACTCTACTACAACTCCGTCACCATACAACATAAGCCCTTGTCAGACCTCGAGCTTGCACAACTCAGCGATCTCGAATGTTAACCTTAGGTAAGCCCATTTTGTCTCACAACGTTCAAGTTTCGGTAAAAGCTTGCGGTATTGACACAAGATAGTCATCTTAGCACAGATTTGTAGCATATAGAATTACGAGGCCTGACATACGTCATTACTCAAGAGTACTATATAAATAGATCCTATCATTGGTTGTGTATCATATTATATAAATCTAACTTACAAGATGTGCGAATAAGATCAATATATTACGAATTTATAGCTCCAAACTCACAAATCAAAAGGCAAATATGATGAAACAGTTAGGAAGTAGGTTATGAACAACGGATTCACTGGCATGATGTACAATATTACATGAACAGTATCACATCTTATTTGATAGGAGAAGCCGATACAGATGGACAGTGCCTTCATAAATCATGACCACACATTATATGACATGATGTCACAATGACCCACACTGACGTCATGGCAATGATGTCACACAGTGGACAGGAAGTGCCTTCTACACATCTACAGGGACACTAGAGGGCGACTCACAAGGGTTTGACATTGACTACCTACTTAAGAACCGGCGATGAGTTTTGGAGTGCTTCAATGATAAATTTGTTAATCTTCCTCAAAGACTGATACCACCCATACCAATGTGTTAAGATTGTAAATGCTGAATCTTATATCATATAGTTAATTTAAGAGCAACTTTGCTAGATTATGAAATAGGTTGGATCAACAGGATAATGTGTTGTATGATACTGAAGTGATTTGTGCATATGAATCAACCAGGGTAACATATAGTATGTGTTATGAACAGCTAGATGACAAATATGTGAACTTGTATATTTTGTAGTATCGTTTGTCAGTAAATAAAGCAATGTCTCACAAAATAGAAATATAATAGATTTCTGGTGATTTATCTTAATATCAATACTATATATGACCACCGAACACACATCTAGTTTGCTGACCAATCATGTCAGCCGATACAATAGTAGGGCTGTTTAGCATTACTTTTGACCAATCAGAGACAAGCTTACAAACGCTTACGAGAAGTCTCCATAGGATCAATAGTGGGAGACGGCATACAACTTTCACAACTTCCGTCACGTCCAGCAAAACATAATATTTAAGTACATATTAAAACATACCCCATATTGTCTGTGACGTCTGTGATTTCATGAAAGCTTTACACTCTATCAATAGAACAGTAAAATATATTCTAACTTCAGAGAAGTAACAATGGCGTGAAACGGCGAACAATACGGGTCAGTATTTAATATAATCAAATTATTTGACAACATGGCTGTTTGAGACAACTACGAGTGGTCTAATACAGCATAAAAACCATAGATTAAATAGTCTAAAACATTTTATTTGGTAACAAGAACATTTAAAAGATGCATACAGCCTTTTGATATAAGAATAATTTGTGCAGTTAACGTCGTCCCTTTGATACAAGAGGAATCTGTGTCAAGATTTAGGAAAATCACAAGCAACTTTTAACTGCAATAGAAAAGGCTTTATGAAAACAAATGAGGAAAGTTCAAAGGCCTTGGGTAATGAGCCTCCCCACAAGAAAAAGGTCAGCGGTTTTACAATCACAGCAACTGTTTGAGCTCAAGAGTTGTTCAATTTAAATTCTCATTTTGACCCAAGGTAATTGTGTTGATGTTTTTCTATGTCCTTGTCTCAACAACATATTGTTCTCCCATTCCAGTGAGAATCATATGATATTTTGTATAAGTGAGTGAATGATTTGCTCAAGCCAATGTTGTCTATTGTTGTATTGTCTATATTTTATTTTATTTTTATGTTTGCTTTGTTGTTGGCATATACAGGATAGCATACACATTGTCAGAGTGATACCTTTAATCCTATGATAATCTCTATGATGAGTTGGTTCCTTAGCAGGAATAAGACAAATGCTAAACCTCTGTTTAGTAGTGGGAGCACATTCATTCATATATAGGAGCATCATTAGAATATAGCTTCAAAAGTTAATCCACAGACTGGTTGGTGACCTGACTAATTGTATCTGAGTGTGGTGGTTTGTAGTATGACAACAAAGCACGCCATGCGCTGTGAATAGATGTTTTGTTTTGCAATAAAGTTGTATAAGAGGAGTAGCTTAAGTCTACACCACAGTCCACTGCATGACCACGGAGTCAGGTCCGCCCACGGTGAGCACTTTGGAGCCGTCTCCGCTGAACACTGCACTCCTCACCCGGGGGTGACTCTTATAAGTATGACTGTAAGCCTGCAATCAGAACCACATAAATATATCGGTCCTCTCAGGTAGATTAAGTGCGTGTAAGTGTTATTTGTATCAATTCCAAGTGGTTTGACCTTCAGAAGCATGCCCAAGGTGCAGTGGCCAATGCAGAAAGCCTCTTGTTAAGCATGAGGCTATCTGTGGAGAATGGAGATTTAATTTGTATTTTCTGACCGGGAGTGTTATGCAGCATGTCTATACAGGGGTGAGTGGGAGGGCATTGGTCATGACAAGTGTGGATCACATCAGGCGAGCACAATAAAGCTTCCTGTAATTGACCATACATATCCATTACGTGATACAATCACACTATAAACTGTTTGAGAACGATATTATCTCTATCATCAACTATTGTGTGACAGGCATAGTCCTGCAAATCCCACAAGGATGGAAATTGGTCTTAATGAGAACTCATGTGTCTGTTCACCTGACACTAACGTTTTAATTCAGAATCTAGTTATTTGCACGAATATCTAATTATCAAGTTGGCAAATAATCATAGAAAAACGTCATCGACCAAAGTTATACCGGATGTAAGCGTGGCCATGAGACATTACTATACTCACCTTGTAATTATCAGGTGTAATTTTCATACTTACCCCCTGTTTGGTACATGGATGTCTGAAGACACTGACATAACCTGAGCTGTCGCCCATTACCACCAGGGTGCGCTGGGGGTTGATGTCGACTGCTGTGATATCGGCTTCTTTGGCTTTCTTGGAGTGCCACACTCCAGCCATTCCGCTACCCAGGAGGCAATGGTTCGTCGCCCACGATAGATTCCGGAACTGCTCGGCTCCTGTCAGTCTACTCAAACTTACTACATCCCCTAAGCAAAGCAAAGTCATATGTTTTGACATATATATGCTATTTATAATTTCTTTCTTATTTCTGACCAAAGCAAAGAATGGGCTTTAACATGGTATATGCCATTTATAATCACTTTTTTTTTATTTCTGAGCAAAGCAAAGTATGTGCTCAAACATGGTATATGATATTAATTATTTCTCTCTTGTTATAATCGGTTATTGAAGTCATTCTTAGACTAACTTACAGTAAATCAATTCAATGGACTCGGATGTGCTCCGTAAGACGTGTGAGTTTCCGAATGGTTGTTTGGACCAGTCTAACGCGTTGATAGCACCCATGTGTCCCTGGGGAGCATCATTAAAGATTCATATACAATTTTATTAGATAATTCATATATAAAATATACCTACAAACACAATATAACAAGACTTGTGTGCTACATCAATGTATTATTTGCACCCTCAATATGGCATTTTACATTATGTTCAGGCATTGCTTCCAATATGTTTGCCTAAATCTATTAGTACAGATCACAAATCCTTTCACATTCATTCAATTAACAATGGTTGCCTCTTGATTGTTAGAGCATCCCTTTGTTTAAATTATGACATATCTATTATGTTGTTTACATCCAGCCCCATCAGTCATTAAATTTGTCCCACAAACCTGACATTGACCCGAAGCCTGCCAATAGGTGTCGCCTTCGTCTGTTTCTCTCAGACACAGTATATGGATGTTACCCTTGATATCCCCTACCGCTATTGTGGCTGCATCTAAAAGAACACGTGGCATCTGCATAATACCAGGTGGTATACATCAGCACAAAAGAGTCTTTAGTTCGCACCGGAACTCCGTCATTATCAATGATATGTAATAGTCTCATTGGTAGGATGTGTCCCAGAGAGCACTTCCGCAGTGCTCAGCCATGGGTACAATTACTGCAACTCAGGAGAGCGAAAGTGATTGGTTGTAATAAACTAATTAACCCAATTTTACATGTCTGGATTATTTTACACTTTCATTGGGCAATTAGAATTGTCATGAGCCCTTATTACTAGTTCCTTTGTACATTTCATAATTGTTGTAATTTGAATTGATATTGGCCAGGTGTTATACCAATTTGGCTCTCTGCAAGAATAACTGTGGTCAGGTCTATTTGATAAAATATATAGATCCAGTTTGAGTGCAATCTGTTCAGAACATCTATTACCCCCTTCTGGTCGTTTTAGATTGTACTCTAGCATACCGAGATAATGTGATGGTGATCTATTTACAGCGTTCATGAAATGTTATTTTCAAGCGCTTTTTCCTTGCATAATATAAATGTTTATCTCCCAAACTTTGCGATCAAATGTTATTACCAATCATATTTTGCCTACATAAATGTGCCATTTAAAAGACGAGTCCTCTGCTAAATTATGAATTATCCATTGGACCCTTTGTCAATAAACTTTGTTTAGCTGACCAGTGACCTACTGCACCTGTTTAGTATAATTTATGGTCACAACAAGACTGAACAGTACTTGGCACTTTCAGCAAAACGCAATAATCATGTTAGGTGTATATTGGATGATAACGGTTTCGTGCCCACATGTCATTTAAGCATACCCCAAATATTTGTAAAATTGTCTGTGACCTCTGTGATTTCATGAATGATTTAAAGCTTTCACGAAGCGCTCAAGTGCTTTTAAAAGGCACAAACATTTAAGTCGGGAAAATATGATGGTTAATAACATTTGATTTAATCACAAAGTTTTTGGTATAAACATGGTAGTTTAAGTATAAACATGGAAGGAAATAGTGCCTGGACGTCTGATTTAATACCTGGGGAGAGTTTGATGGTGGTCAGTCTTGCCTCCCCAATTTTAATTCTGCCCATCTCATTTCCATATACAAACTGGTGCTCCTCATCATCGTGAATGACATCCAGAATTACCACTCTGTAATGAATAGAAAATATACACAAATATGTATATTAAATGACACCAATCTATTATTAGAATATTTGGGTTTATTTTTCATTTTATAGAAGTATATCACACAACTCACGAGTCTCTGGTGGCTATGGCAACCATGGTCGCTTCTTCGTCCACATCTATACTCACACCAATTGTATTCTGAGAGCAAACAAACAGGCAAATGTTTAAACAAATAGGCATTGAATTGTAAATGCCATTTTTAAAGAATGTATTTGAGTAAAGAAAGATTAATTTGAAAGCAAAACGTGCCTTGAGCAATAATTTCCACAGAGGTTTTTTGGTGTGGGTATCGATCATGGAGACCACTCCATCAGCCCCGGCTGTCACTATCCGACTTCCGGTCATGATAGCGATCCCTTCAGCGGAATCAAAGTGACCCTGAAAGTAAACAACATGCCTCATGTGACCAGTATATCGTTTAGACCAGGGGGAAAAAGAGTCATGGTTTTCGTCCCCGCCTTGTCATATTTTGAATTGAAAAAGATATAGAAAGTGTCCGGCGTTACTGTAAACAAAACGTGCGTTATTTACTAGTTACCAGTTACCAGTTCATTTTTCGATATTTTTAATACATCTAGGTATAGAAGTCCGAACAAAGTATGACTTTTATCAGAATATAGGTTCATCAAATTAAAATCTAAAACACTATTGATCACTTGATGTTAAAACACACTTTCCTTCCATTCTTAGTAGATAAGAAAAAGGACTGGCATTGGTTCTATGATTTTATATAATTCATTATTTAATGGATGCATTCTTACATTCATATATATATATGTCTTTTTATAGATTCTGTGAGAAATAAGATTTATTTGAGTGTCTCACTAACCATTATATACTTCACTTTTGAATTGAATATAGTAGTACCTGTGTGAGAGGGGTGGGGAGAAGCTGTGCCCCTGCCAAGGGGTTCCTGAGGGCAGTGGCCCCCAGCGGGGCTAGCAGGATTGAGTTGGTGGTAGTCCCCATCATAAGATGATCTTCATGTACCTGCAGCATCCGCACTCCGCCTTCATGCCGAGGTATCTAAACAGGCACCAAAGAACATACATAGTCTACCATTCTGGAGGTGAGAATATAAAGGAATGGGAGATGGAAAAAGTGGCAAAGCTTACCGCTAGTTGTCCAGCCTTGTCCATGTTCTTACTCCAGATCCAGGAGCAAACCATGCCATCTCTACCCGAGGTCAGCAGGCTTCCTCTCGTCAACTTCATGCTGAACACTGGGCCCTGCAAGGTGGTGTAAGGATAATGTCAAATTAAACAGAATCTTGTCACCTAAAATAGTACTACTCTGTGTGGAAACCTTTAGTTGTCTAAGAAAGTGTTTCGTGGTACACGTGTTTATCTTTACTAGATGTGTTAATCATTTGATTTGAACATGCTTAATAATGTTATCGTACACACATGTAGGGGTATATTTCTCCAGTGATGGGTCTGGTTTCTCACTATGGAAGCATGTATGAAGTGAAGGGCTACTCACCACAAAGGAATGTCTCCAGTAATGGTTCGTTTGGTCTCCCACCCTTGTTAGCATGTATGAAGTAAAGGGCTACTCACCTCATAGGAATGTCTCCAGTGATGGTTCGTCTGGTCTCCCACCCTTGTTAGCATGTATGAAGTAAAGGGCTACTCACCTCATAGGAATGTCTCCAGTGATGGTTCGTCTGGTCTCCCACCCTTGTTAGCATGTATGAAGTAAAGGGCTACTCAGCTCATAGGAATGTCTCCAGTAATGGTTCGTCTGGTCTCCCACCCTTGTCAGCATGTATGATGTAAAAGGCCACTCACCTCTTGAAAACGTCTCCAGTAGTGATAAGACACTTGTTAGCATGTGTGAAGTAAAGGGGTACTCACCTCATGGGAATGTTTGATGAAGTTAGTGATGGTATTTCCCGAATTTGCCCACACATAAACCGTGCCATTGGAGTCTCCGGTGACCAGGTCTCCCTTCTCATTGTGAAGCAAACAAATCACATACTTCGCTCTCAAATAGGTCTGAAAGCAAATAAAGTGTTCTTTATTTGCGAAGGTTTGGACTCGTATATGTATTTGAAAATATATAAAATGCCCCCAACTACATGTTTAACCATTGTGTGATACTGTACGTCATGCTCAGTCAAGAGTAGCTTGATATCCCATTCACATGTATTGTGATATACCATTAGCAATAATAATACTATACGTTTTTGACAATATACTTTGTTTCTACAGTCAAACATATATCTAAATACATTTTACAAAAAATTAATAAACCCAATCTCTCAGTAAAGTGCCGGATACATTATTATTTCCAGTAAGATAAAGATGGTAACTACAGAATATGACAGACCCCGAAGTCAGCTTTGTACTGCATCTGGACTGCCCCCTGCTCTGGGAGCACATTCCACCAAGCTTGGTGCTCCTTTCCTATTGTCACTATGACGTCACTATTAGTAGGGTTAAAATCCACGTCACACATCATCTCCACGTCCAACTGAAACCGTCCATAACATCAGGTCAGTTGCTTATTACCCAATTAGAATTATGATATCATACACTTCTAAGGTGGTCACCATATGTTCCAAAATGAAAATTATTGCATCATGTTTATTTATCATGTTTATTTATTATATATATTTTTATATGCACAGGATTTGTGTGAATGTAAAAGGATCATAACGTGTTTTTGAAACCACCATACTCAGATCACGTCAACAGGGGATTAAAATTTATGAGCTATTTTAATTGTTACCATATCTTTGAATACATATGCCCCTTCGGCGAGACGAAGCTTGCAAATGTTATGGAAATACCACGTCTTGATGAGTTCCTTTCATTTAGGTTCATGGTTATATTTCTGGTAGGCTTCATTGTTTAGGTGCTCTATGTGCTCTATGTAAGAATGGTTGAACAATTTGTGCTATGTGTTACTCTATATATTATAGATGGAGTACATATGCTATGTGTTATGCTGTATGTTAAAAAAAGTTGGACCTTTGTTTGCGCTATGAGGCTTCCATCCCCGATGTCCCAGACGGATAAGCTGTGTCCTTCACTAGTGTCCATAGCACACAACCTTTCCTGTACAAAACAAATCACCAACAGTTACAGTGTCTTACATTAATAGTATTGTTGGCTCACAATGAGCAGAGTGATTGTCAAAGAAGAGAGAGGTTATTTGATTTCTATATGGGTACTGTCACTTCAAGAAAGGTCAATGGATCCAGTGCAAATAGATCAAATAGTATAAGGTTGTTCTGTCATTACAAACGTATCTGATTACAAGTCTATATTAGTTATTTGCCACACATTACCCGTGTCTGTTATATTCTCAATTCTGTACTCACCACTATCTCTCTATGGTTTCTCATGCTTTTTAGCTATTAAAGTTCAATAGTATAATCTGCATTCTCCTTATCATGCACTATTTAATCATAATTTAGCTTTTGTATATTCATATCATATCTGCACATGTATTCATGCTTCATTTTTCATGCGGACTCGTATATCTTGATTTGCGTCACCATGCACAAATCTTGCATTCTGATTTTGATACAGGCTAACACATATATCTATGGTTTATTTATATCGTATGATTCATGTAGTCATACACATATATACATCTACATCTCTCTACTGTTATTGGGAAATTCTTGGGATCACGTCTACTCTTATATAAACACACTGGATTAAAACAAGATTAACTATTATTTGACTTTTGATATTCTACATATAAATACATTAAACATTTGGGGCAACACAGCACACGGTGACCTTGAAATAGATGTCCTCTGCCTCTATAAAAGCTGGTTTGATTGAACTCTGTTAAAATATAAAGCAAACTTCCGGTGAACTCGAGGTCAAATTCGTTATAACATTAAGCGGACTTCCGGTAAAGTCAAACCTCGTTATAACATAAAGCAATCGTAATTCGTGTTATGACATACGTCTCTGACTTAATAACTTTACTCACTACATTGAGTAGTTTACTTTATCAGGTTATCCTCGAAAACATGATCTTAGACATGTCTACGTGGCTTAAGCCATCTTACCTTAGACTTTGAGAAAGCGAGGCAGACAACAGAGTTAATGAGTACATCAGAACCGAGAATATGCAGCGTCTGTAGGTTATCCGCTCGCCATAAGCGTATGCATGCCTGTCAACAGAAAAGATTTTGGTAAATGTGTTGAATAATAGACTGACCAAAATGATTCAAATTATTCAAATGGCACATGCCTTACCTGTCCCTTGGCTTGCTTGGCACTGGTACCTTTGTTGACACCTTGACCCGTGGCCACAGTTATCTTGTTGGGATGGACTGCCAAACTAAAAAAATATATTGCTATCACAAAATGGTGTTGATAGTTTCCCTATAATGTATCTATCTCTGAGCACAAAGCTTTCTATCATAGACAACGTTCCTTTCTCTATCAACTGTATGTTCCCTATAATGTCTGTGTCTCTGAGTACACAGTTGTCAGATTAACTGCCATAGTCTACATACCTCCTTATCTCCTGGGTATGTTCCCTATAATGTCTCTGGACATGAAGTTTTCTATCATAGATCACTACCACTGTACCAATGAAGTAGATAATTTCACCAGTTGCTATCACATATAGGTTGGATCTGCAGTCGTTTCCACGGTACCCATATCTGGAATAAAATAGTATGTTTAAATATCATATTAAATTAACATTTTTTATCTCTTACATTTTATTGTTTCTATCTATACCAGATTCCATAGATATAATGTTTTCACAATGTGTTTTATCAATGTCACTAAAAACAATTGTGAACTTGTGAGCCTTCCAGCAACAATGGCGACCTTCCAGTTTTTTATCCAGTGAGGAGGTTATACCGCCGGCAGTGTGAGTGGTACCAACAATCTCCCATCCTCACGTTTAAGACCAAGGCACAGATCCATTGTTTTCATATTAATATCATATAATTGGTGGTTAAAAACTCAGCATTATAATGAACATTTGGTTTATTCATGAAAAAGAAATACCCACGCCCATTGCAGTTTGAGTCTTTGCTGTGGAGGGTCTGTGTTGACATCGGAGTCCTTGTAATCGTCAGGCGGCCACAGGGTGACAGTCTTCCCCTTGATGTGCATGTCTATGGCCTTGAGACCCGACCTCGGGCTAGCCCCATTCCTGGTGCCCCCGGGCCGGGGCGACTCTGGAACCGTAGAGAATCATGAGTGAGCAAGGTTATATCAGGGGTTAACAGAGTGGTAATAGAATAATATGTTTTTGCATAATCGTGGGATTCTGGGAACAACTGTGTTGTTATAGGTTTCTGGTCTATGGAAGGCTTTCAGACAAAGTAATGTACCATATTTTAATGATGTTTTTCAAGTAATGGTCAAGGGTTTTCCTCTTTGAATATTTCAATCATTGGATGCTTTGGGTCACAATAACACGTAACACTGTTTGTAGTTCATGGAAACATCCATCGCTCAGTGGTGATGTTAAGTTATGTTTAACTCACAATAATTTACATATCGGTCCCCACCCAATTCAAGTAAACTTTATCTTAAGCCATATTCAACTGATATCATCATATTTGTGTGCCAATTCATTAGCATCTCATCATGTATTATCATATTTGCGTAATAAATCAGAAGAAATCAATGTGTGCATAACTGTAACACAGACATTGCAGTTTAAGCCCATTCGGCGTGAAGTTGCAACTGTAAGGTCAATATGACATTCTCTCCTACCGACATGTCACCTCACACCTTAAGAAGATGCATCAGACATGCATAACAAGATACAACATAGAACCTGATAAAAGATTGTGTCAAAGACTATATTATCAGCATCTATCTAAATCTATTCATTTGAAAAAGATAAAGATATTATATAGTCCCAATAGAAAAAGACATGAACCTCATTGCAGACTTTGCTTTTTTCAATCCCAGAGATT